>JAPTSV010000786.1:1507106-1532996 GCA_026979955.1 Megalurothrips usitatus | reverse complement strand
CCTTCACTGAAGCTGCAAGCAAAACCAAACAAAAATTTAGTTACATCGATAAACTTAACAGAAATGTTGATCACACACTGATTGCAATAAAGCAGTGAAGGAGCAAGCCAAAACAGACAATAATTGTTGCAAGCAAAGCGTCCAAAGACTGAGAGTTTTAGTTGGCTAAGAAGTACCTGGTTATTGGCTCATTATGTCATGTAGTCAAACACCAATAGGTCGAGAGCCTAAGAGCATTAAGACAAGCAGAGACAATTCTCACCCCTCGTGTGTAGAGTGGGACACTCATGAAGTGCTGCCATTCTCATCTATCTGACTCAGTTTCTTTCTTATTATTATTGTTATTATTATTATTATTATTATTATTTTGCTTTTAAATTATTTACCCCTTTTGAGCTATGCTTTTCTGGACTAATCATTGGGAGGCCCGGCTCGCGCCTCCTCAGTCGGTCTGCAATGACGCCAAGCACATACTCAAACGTCTCTCGACTCATTCTGAAAAGAGAAAATTCAAAATAAGAACATTTCAAAATTCAAGTAATAATTCTCGTAAGAGCGTTATTCTCACCTGAAATGAGACTTAAAATCAATATCGGTCCACCGCGGCATAACCTCTTCTACGTAGTTCTCCAGTCTCGGCACTTTTCTTCGTCTTCTAACACGCAACAAATCAGGCAAAAACCTTTTAAGTACATCTAATTCTTCGTCGCTACTGGAAGAATCGGAATCCATATTGATAATTTCTCGAAGAATGAGATTAACTCCAATCAAAAGTTGTTGTCGCCTCATAGCGCCTGCTGCTGCGTCTGCTGCTGGGTCCGCCATGACGCTAACGCCGTTCGGGGAGCTTCGTAGCGCCGAGTGCTAAATCCCTCCCCGAACGCTAGCCGTAGCGCCGAGCGCTGAAAGCGCTGTTAGCAGCTGCCCGAACGCGCCCCAAGACAGAAGGCAGCATCCAGCCAACAAAATGCTCGCTCCCCATTGGTCGAAATGAGCAACGTGGCGGTCTAGCAACCAATGGCAAACGGCGTCAGTTCGGAGTGAGCCATCTCTAGACACCCTCATGGTGAGGGATTGGTCAAGCCTCTCGGTGTGGATGTGGGTGCGAAGAGACTAGGCTATGAGAAATAGCGCGTGTTGCAACGTGCAGGACGACAGAAATCGTTTGTTTAAAAAAAAACTTTATTTGAGCGACTGCTTTTATTTGGTTATAGTTTATTTGGCGCTCTGAGTTTGTTTCTTGAGTCCCTGGTCAGGTCCGATAGCCCGATGGTATTAGACAACGAACTTTTCATATGAGCATATGATGATATAGTCTCGCACAGGTCCCTTACCGATCTCCAGGATTAGGCCAAGTGTGGACGACTCCTAACCATGACAAAAACGTGTTGTCGCTGTCGAGGTCTTTTCGGCGTGAGAGTTTCTGCTGAAAACAACGGTTTGACTGTTAAAGTAGCTATGTTCAGAAGAAAGTACCGAAAATGGGCTGTGATGGGCGAGCAGATGCCAAGATCAACACGGTGGTACCGAAAAAAAAAGGAGCAAAAAGAAATGCTACAGAGGATGGCGGCAGAGGCCATTAGTGAAAATAATATCAACCAGGTACTGCTTATGCACTGTTTCCGGAGAGCTAATATCTTTGCCTGTTAATACAACTTTTCTTCTTTATACATGTTATTTTATGTGCCTGCTTTTCCAGGAAAATCAAAATCAATTTGTAGAGACTGGTGCTGATGTTGCAACTTCAGATTCTACAGCTATGGAAGTAGGCGATGCGGGGGAACGGTCTACTTCAGCTTCACCAGAACCCATCGAATACATCAGACCAGCAGTCTTGGTAAATTTTTACCAGTGGTTAATTGTGTGTTTTCAACCAGAACATGTGTTGTTCAGTTTCACTTTATCAACTTTATATGTGTTCCAGAAAAAGAAGAAGCGACGCAATGCAGCCTTGCCAGCAGATGTGCTGAGTTTGTCTAGTTCTACTTCTAGTGATGAATCTGTTCGCAGTGTACCAGAGTCGGTGCTTTCAGATGAGTGTGTGGCCGATGCTGGCACTGACAAGGTATTTGGTGCGGCACCAGAAAACTGCAGTGAAGAAGAGGAGGATGAGGGAGTATCTTCACAGACCAAAGGTAAAACGGTATGTAGTTGCACAGAAACAACCGTTTCTGATTTGATGTACATGGTTTTGACTCTAGGTATTAGGCATTCTTTGTCCTGGGATGCACAAGTAGATGTTTTGAAAATTTTTAGTGTTATGTATGGGGATAGTTCAATTCCAACCACCAAGTACAAGTATTTACAGAGCCTTCAGCACTCTACAGAGGCCATAACCAAACATACTTTCTGTGACTCTTGTGATTCATATATTGGTGAAAAGTCTGAACAAGCTGTAGTTCAGTGTAATGCCTGTGAACATAGTGTTAATTCTAAAGATCCTAAAAACTATTTTGTATCTCTTTCTGTTGGCCACCAACTTCAACTGTTCCTTCAAGATGATGACTTCGTAAATAACATTTTAACTTATAGATTCAGGACTCCCAGTAATCCATCTCAGTTCAGTGATATTTATGATGGTAGTGTGTATAGAAAATTGTTTGATGATGGCCTATTGTCTAATCCGTTTAACTTTTCTTGTTGTTTCTTCACGGATGGTATTGCTTTTGGAGATTCGTCTAACAAAACCTTATGGCCAGTGTATTTAACCATAAATGAGTTGCCTTATGAAGATCGTGCTAAGTATATTATTTTGGCAGGTTTGTATGTAGGTCCAAGAGATCCATACTTGCAAACAATTATGGAGCCTTTTGTAAAAGAAGCCAACCAGTTGTCGCAAACTGGATTATCTTGGAATCACAATGGTCAAAATGTTGTAAGTTTGGTTATTCCCCTTTGTGGTATTGCAGATAGTGTAGCGCGCTTCAAACTTATTAATCTAAGTTCATATAATGCTAATCATGGCTGTACATTTTGTTATATACGTACTGAGAGAACTAAAGCGGGAAGGCGTTTTGTTGTTGGTAGTTCAGGACCAGCTGCGCTACGCACAGCTGAGAGCTTTGCTTGTGATCTGGTTCATGTTTACCGCAGAAGACATGAAACCAAAAAGGAGGACAGAATTTATAAAGGTGTAAAGGGAGTATGCCCTTTGTTAGATCTGCAATACTTTAACTTCTCTCCCTGTAAATTCCCAGTTGATTACATGCACAATATATTATTAGGTGTAGTTAAATTTCACACTGAGCTTTTGCTCGATCCAAGAAGAAAGAAGTGCTGGATACTGGAAGATGACCAAATGGGTATTGACCACATCTCTGCCGCAGTGGATGAAAGAATTTTAAAAATACAATCGTCTTCTGCAATTATGAGAATACTCCGTCCTCTAAAGTCTAAGTCATTATGGAGAGCAAATGAGTTCAAAACATGGATTCTACTTTATTTTTATCCGTGTTGTGATGGGTTATTGAAAAAGAAGCACATGCGTCACTTGTCTATGTTAAGTAGAGCAACATTTATTTTTCTGCAGAAAACCATAACTATTGAAGAGCTGATTGAAGCTGAGAACTTGTGCCAAACTTATATAGATTATTTTCAGAAATACTTTGGCGTTGAATGTATGCGCTATAATTCACATTTACTTTCTCATCTATCTCATTGTGTAAAACTGTTTGGCCCTTTGTGGGGACTTAATTCTTTTGTTAATGAAGCTCAAAATAGGTATATTAAAAAACTTGCTAAGAATCCTAATACGGTCATTCTTGAAATAGGTAAAAAGTTTTTGATTCATCAGTCGTTGCCGTTTCTGTCTTCAACGTTAGGGGCTGCAGAAAGTGCTGTAAAATTCACTACACAAATTTTGGACTATAAACTGCTAAAAGACTTTGTTCGCTCCAAGGAGGGATATGGGCTCTTAGGGAAATATTTTGTTTGTTCTCTCTTGCAAGAAGAGCAAAAGGTACTTCTTGATCATACAGGTTGCACCACGAATCTTTTATTCTACCACCGAGTTATTGTAAATGCGTTCAAGTATTCCACTTCTTCTTACTGTAAGGGCTTTAAAATACATGATTCTTTTGCTAAAACTATAGATGGAGATTTTCTTGAAATAAGGCACCTGATTCTGTCAATTTAAAGTACCCTTTATGTTATATGTGAGAAATTATATGTTCAAAGGACAGAGCTTCACCATGTAAAACTTGCTCAGCGGTCCGGTATTGTGAAGTGTATGAATGCTTCTTCCCTATCTCAGCCCTGTATTGCAATGGAACCAGTTGATAATTTGTATATTTCAACCATTCCATATGGTGCGACGGTGGAATGAAATATATCTTTTCATCTCCTTTATGTACTTGATATTGTAAATCTTATTCAAAACTTTTCTTGTGTTTTTGTAAATATTTTTAAGCAAGTATTTTTGTAAATAAACATTAAATACTGGTACACTGAAATAAACCAAAGCTTTTTTTATTTACATTGCGAACTTATTGAGAGCTGTGATCGCTCCCACACAAGCCACGTATTGCGGTGCATAGAGAACGGAAGTGCCTCCAAGAGACTTTTGGGGGCCAGCCGCATAAGATGTAGCAACAGTTGCTACTCCTTAACTGCTGGAGTGCTCGAAATGAAACTTACTGCAAAATTCTAGTCTATAGTCAAGCACATTCACACAAACCATGCGCCAAGAGCAAAACCGTATGTTTTCAGGTGATTGATTATGCCTTTACTTTTGGAGCTTCCAAAACTTTTAAGATTTGTTTTGTTACACAATCAAATTTGTCGGACAGGCTTTGGTCCCCTCGAAATGGTCAGGAAGGTACTAACGAGAGGAAATGTCAATATATTGACTCTTTTGAATTTCGATGACATATTTGGAATGACACTATAAAAGCAATTCTGAAAATCAAATTCTAAACGGGTGCTTCATGTTCCTTTAATTTGGGGGGAGGAAGAGGGGGGGGGGGGGGGACCTCCACAATAATTTTTTCAAATCGACTTTCTGAATAGGTTCCGGGCAACAAAGTGACCGAAATGATGTAAAGCCCCTAATTTATAAATCCGGAGTTCGTCGGATCATCCATGGCTGTGCCACAAAGACTCTCCATCGGGACCTGAGGGATTCCACGCCAAGGGAGCCCACGTTTTGGACACATAGTCACCAAAATCGACAAAACTTTTTTTATAGGTTGTATTAGGTTCCAATCGGCCCCCCTTCAAATATTTTCAAATTTGGAGCACCTGTTCAAAATTTTATTTTTTTTAATTTTTTGCATAAATTTATAAGAACTAATATATTGATATTGGCTTTCGTTTACACATTCTTGACCACTAGGGAAGTCATTTGAAGGGTGTGGGAGCCTGTCCAACAAGTTTCAGTATGAATCGAACAACTCCCAAAAGTTTCGGAAGTTCCTAAAGTATAGACATGTTCTATTATCTCAAAACATGTCGTAAGCTACATGGCTCTCTGCCGCGAGACAACAAAGTCAATTTGGTTTTGGCACAATGTGCCTATTCATAGCCAAGAAAATCAACATCTCAGCATTTGTTCCGGTTAAGCAGGTCCGGTCATCTGTCACTACATGCCCTCCAGTACTGAATAGCCGTTCTGATGGCGTACTCGTCGCTGTAGCCGCGAGGTACTTCTTGGCTAGTTTGTACATAAGCCGAGGGGTCCCTCACTAGAGGCAATCCGTGTACACGCCTCCACACATTCCGTGACATTCCACAATCCCTATGCATGGCTGAAAAGGCTCCTTTTGCAAGCATGCCCCCCTGGAAGATAGGCCACGTTTCTTAAAATAAACGTCATCGCCGAGAAACCGGCGCACTTAGGGACATTTTGACGTCACAATCCCTAAGAAACTGACCCACAATCCTAGACAATCCACACATTCTCACAATCCTGTGTACACTTTTTCTGGGAGTGAGGGACCCCTCGACATAAGCGGAAACGTGTGCGGCAACGGCGGGCGGCGGTGGCGCTGGCGCTTTCCGCTCTCGCCCTGCTTTCAATGACGGCGCTGCTCAAAACTAAATCTGAATCTGCAACCGGTTTCGGAGTGAAACCTTTTCGCAGGTAAACCGGTTTCGATGTCAAAAAGGTAAACCGAAATAAACCGGTATGATGGTAAAGCGGTTTTCTGAAAAACTGAAACCTTTTAAAAGGTTTTTTAAAAAACCGGTTTTAAAACCGGTATACCGTTTTACCGCCCAGCCCTACACGTAACTGGCAGAACACTGACATCGGGTGGCATCTCCCCCCCCCCCTCAAAAATTAACACTTCTTCTTATTTTACGTAACACGTAAACCAATCTTTTCTTGAATACCCCTTCTTCCCCTGCTTCCCTGCACCACTTCCTACAATAGGTCTTTGCTGGAAAAACTTAGACACGGCACACACGTAACTTTACAACAGTTTCAGCAAAAGCCAGGACAGGCACAGGGGAACATAACCTCAGAACGTTGTTTGTAAACGACTGCATCTCTAACTTATGTAACCATAACACAGCGGTCCAGCAAGTGTCCGCGGATGCGAAATTGCTTTAAAAACGAAATGCGTAAACGAATGAAGACAGTCAATCGAGCCCCACTTCATGATACATTTTATTTCGTTTCGTAAAAAATTACATCATGGAGCGGGGGGACGTACGTGAACGCGAACTGCTTTGCAGCCGACGTACTACTTGTCACTTACCTGTCATCACACCACACCGCAGCAACAGGAAATCTCGCATTGAATGTCCAAAAATCATGTCAAACTAGCAACCGACGGCAAAATATGTCGCAGGAATGCCAAACCACCAGCCTGCCGAACGGCTGCCGTGACGTCACTGAGTTCCGTTAGTGTGCCTACCGCACGGATTGAAATGTCCTACCTCTGCTAGTACTACGAAATATTTCAAACGCAATTAATCGAAAAAATGGCTCGTCATTTTGTGAGACGATTATTATATAACCAATACTTAAAAGCGGAGCTACTGGAAAGTCCGTGACTGACAGACAGAAGACAGAGTCACGACCGAAGTTGTCGCGGGGCCTGTTTTCAGAACGTGAGCTCGCTTCGCTCGCCAACTAATGTGTGTGGCACGTACGCTGTGAGACAAGTTTAAGAAATCTCCGGAAGATGGTCCGGCAGATGTCCGTTCCCGTGCTGACAAGTGTGATAGCGCTAAGCCAGCCAAATGAATTAGGGTTTTGCAATTCGGATTGTTTGGCTAGGTACATAGAAATTAATTGTGTGTACAGCGAATCGTGAGAAATAGAGCTACTGTGGGTCGGGAATAAATGTATTGTAGGTCTCTAGTTCGAAAGTAAAGCAGTGGGGTACAAGAACCGCGTAGAGTCACGAGGGTACCCCGAGGTACCTCAACCGTATAGGAGGGGCAAAATTCAGCCAGTAGGATCCGTCGGGCGAAGGCTGATGCACCCTTATGTACAGGGAGGCCTAGGGATACATGACTTTGCCTGGCAAAAGTCCCCATTGTTGTGTGCCGCTGCACTCAAGGAGGTGAAAGGAAAGTGTTCGCTTTCGGGCAAAAGTAGCAGAGCTGACATCGACTCGACACCGTGGTTAGGAGGCTGTCGGTCCCGGGTTGTACAGGGCAACAGTACCTGCAGGGGCGCCGGAAGTGGGGTGCACGGGGGGCCGCAGCCCCCCCCCCCCCCCCCGAATGCGGCCGGGCCCTTTTGGCCCGCGCGCCGGGCCCTTTTGGGCCCGCCCATCGGGCCCCTCTCGGCCCGCGAAGCGGGACTAGTTTAGGCGGGTACCCGGGCCCTCGGCGTGTATCCTGGCCCGCAAAGCAAGTGGGCCCGGGCCCTTCTTTGAGCCGAGAGCGAGGCGAGAGCGAGAACATATTGTTTTGGTGGCGGCTGCGGGTGGCGAAGTGGCGGTGCGCTGCGCGCTGCGGACTGGAGGGCGAGTGAGAAGGGAGATCTGCAGTGGCGGCGCGGCAAGACGACTAGGCGCGGCGAAAGCATTGTTGACTCGCGGCCGTCCGTGCGTGCCGGCGCGTTGCGGAGTGGAGGGGGAAGGGAGACTGCGGCGCGCGGCGAGTAGCAACGGGCGTAGCGGCGTAGCAATGTTTTCCAAATTTGCCAAAGACAAAGACGGTGAGAAGTCGGGCCCGGGCTTTTCGAGAGCCCGCAAGCAGCCCGGTGGTTACGTTTACGAGTCGGGAGCAGCTAAAAGGAAGAAAGCTGCGTTTCTTGCGGCTGCGAATGCCCGTAATCAAAGCAAGCTTATCTTTCCGTCTACTCCTAGTTATTCTAACGTTCGGCGGAATGAATCTGCTGAAGGTAAAACTAGCTTTCATTACTATCTTTTATACATTTACGCTTTCGCATTCGAACAATGTTTTGTTCCTGTAATTTAAAATTAGTTAGTTGAATCTTGTAATTGTAGCACGGCTACGATGCACCTGTAAAATAATAAGAATAACAATCCTTTGTTCCTGTGATTTAAAATTAGTTAGTTGAAACTTGTAATTGTAGCATGTTGCACGGCTACGTTGTACCTGTAAAACAATATTATTTTATTTTGTACCTGCATAAATAAAGCAATAAAGAAAAATATTAAAATTAGTCTAATTTTTTAAATGTCGAAAAATCCGGGTCCTATTGGGGAAAATCCGGGCCCTTTGAGCCCCTTGCCCCCCCCCCCCACCAAAATGACTTCCGGCGCCCCTGAGTACCTGCAGCTAATGGTACCTTTCGGCCACTAGGCGCGATAGGAGTTTCCGTTAGGCAACTTATAGGAGTTCATTCAACGTAGGCGTAGTTTGGATGGCAAACACTTCCGTCCTTCTCTGGGAAGCGCGGGTCACCACGAAACACTGACAAGTTAGGCAGAGAATACAGGTTCCAAACAATGCTGATTTCTCAAGAACGCTTGGGTGTCGGGAGTAGGAAAGTAGTTAGTTTATCGGGTGAAGGTGCATCGGTGGACAAATAGCTAAGACCGACCCTTTCTTTGTTTTAGGACGCTCTTTTGAGTAGTGAACGAAAATGGATAGAAACAATGTAACCGTAAAAGCGATTGCGGAATACCGGCAAGAAGTGAGACAGAAAATTAAGGAGATAGAATCACAACATAGTGAGTCCAGTAGGGACGCGGAGTGTGCTGTCCGTCAGGAAAAGGTGTACGAGATCCCGAACGAGACGGCCGGGGGTAGAAAGAGGAAGAGAGCCGGGAAAGGAGTAAACCGGTTCTATCTGCTGGAAGACTGCCCGTGCTACTTGCCGGGTCTTTGTGTGAGTTGTGGTAGGCAGGTCAGACGCTCCACCAACGCCGCAGCCAGGTGGGCGTGTCCGGGTTGCCGGACTTACTCGCCACGCGGGTGGGTCAGCACGATCTGGGTGACTGGAGAGACAAGGCGGCAATACCTAGAACTGCGTCTGATTCTCTGTGTCTTGACTCCGTGTGAGCAGGCCACAGGCATGGGGACCTTGGGAGAGTGCCTTGAGGGAGAGGTGTGCAAGTATAATCACCACTTGCTTAATGATTTTTAACTATGCAAACACCGAAGGACCTCGCACAAAATGCTCACGCCGTCAACTGGTACGATATCGCACCCGACGCACACGATCGGGGAAAGAGGGCAGTAGTCTCAGCGGTGGACACAGCGCTGGGAACCTGCCTTTCCGACCCTACCGATCGGGTGAAAATCGAGGTTATGCCTCCCCGAGGACCGCGGCGGGATATACCCGCGCTAGTCCCTATTGAGGCGGAGGACCCACTGTCCGAAGACGGTGAGACCCCGCCGGGGTCCCCAGACGTGGAGGAAGTGTACGAGGACTGGGTCAGCGATGACGACGTAGTGATTCTAGAATAAAATGGGAATTTGATTCTCCAGTCGCCGCAACGGACAAGGGCACCTGGGTGACATGCCTTTGTCCGATGCATTCCAGGTCTGTTGAGAACGGGAAGCCAAATATGACTACACCATCAGTCGGTGACGAGGACGACCAGGCGAGGAGACTTCTCCCTGGAACGGCAAGGGAGCCGTCGTCGCCTGTGGAAGTAGCAGGGGGAAAGCCCCTGGAAGACTATCGCCAGGGATTCGGGGATGGGATCTATTTAGAAAAGAGGCGCGGGATTCCGGCATAGGATCGGCTTGGAGCCAACAGCCGGAACGTAGGCACTCGATGTCAGGAACCCCGGAAGAAATCGGTGGCCCCTTTGGGTACGGTGGGTTGGGACAAGGGTTCTCTTCGACTCCGACAGGCGGAGGGGGTAGCTTGGGGGCTATCCCGAAATTGGGGGCCAAAATCGGGAGGGACAACGAATCAAGAGTAGAGGAGAAAAAGATCAATTCCATTCTAACTCTCGGGGACCGTAAGGAAGGTCGAAGCCGAGTTAAGTCTCCCAAAAGGTTGCAATTTTTGGACCCCGCACTGTCTTCCGAAAGCGAGGAAGAGAAGGCCGCGAACACCTCCCGAAAATTCCTGTCGGATTCAGTCTTGATTCAGAATATGGACACTTTCAAGGGGGGCGACGACCAGCAATTAGAAGTGTTCCTAACGGCAGTCGACCAGTGCGGTGGAATGAATGGATGGTCAAAAGACTAGAAGTTCTACGCTGCTAGGGTGCAGCTACGCGGAGAGGCTTTGAGAGTGGCCCAGATGGCCAAATGTACTAACTGGGAGCAGCTATGTACGGCGCTAAGGGGAAGATACGGGTCGAAGGAGTTGAGGGCCGTCACTATGCGTAAGGTGGCCCAATGCATTCGGTGTTCTCCCCCGTGGTCCATAAAATGGAGTTTTTTACCCGAGCACGGGACTATCCTATTCACGCTACCGGTTGGAGGTGAATAGGATGTCGATCCTGGCCCTACTCACCCTAGGGCTGGTAGTACCTCATCACATCAGGAGGCCTACCCATGTAAATGCGGACACGACTTTTTCCTCCTCGGCTTGGCACCCGGCCTACTACCTCGAGGCCGCCGCCGAGGCCCAGCGCGGAGTTGCAAACATCGCCCTCCTACTTGGAGAGATCTGCTCGCTTGACCACGAGTACGCCACACTGCCCAGCCTTGCTCCCGCCCCGAAGCCCGCCCGCACACCGGCGAGACGCCGCCTTGACCTCAGCGGCGTCGTCGCCGCCCCCGTCGTCGTCTCCTCCTCGTCCGAGGACGCCGGGCCGCGGAACCCTGTTCCACGACGCCGCCGCCGCCTGCGGAAGCGGGGAGACCGTACAGCTGCTATGGGAAGGCCCGCGACCCCCGCGGCCCTTTCGCGAGCCCTCCCACCGGCCCTAGTCGTCGAGGACGCAGCAGCACCGCCCGCACCGCCGGCCGCCGTCGCCGCGCCGCCGCAGCCCACCTACAACTGTCCCTTCAAAACTACGGCACGAATCACGAGGTACACGCCGGTGGGCTACGAGTCCTCCGCGGCCAGCGACGAGTGGGACTACATCCGGAGTGTTTAAGTGTCAATAACAATGTGCTGTGCTGACTGTTCGACTTGTGTCTTTACTGAGCTACACACCGCCCCCGCACATTGAACACACATGCGAATTGGAGACGAAACCGCCTCAACAGTTCTAAACCCCTCTAAGGCCACGCCCGCTCGAGTGTCTGAGTCACACGCCTGTTGCCGATGGTTACTGCATAAAACCGAAGCTACCCCCTTCGTGGGCTCGCCGAAGCTGCCGCACGCCCGAGGCTCTGCTCTCTACAATGGTGGAAGCTTACGGCCTCACGCTACCCTTAACCGCTGCCGCAGCTGAACAGCAAAGCCGTAAGGAGCACAGGTCCGACACGACACAGGCACGCTAAAATAGGGTCCCGACAGTTCCCTGGGTGCGCTCCACTGTAAATCGAAAAGAAACATTCGTTGCCTGATTTGGGCGACGGTACAATGCGATGCTGTAATAGAGCGATATTTGAGCCGTCGCCCTAATTGAGCGACGCACGTCGCTGTAAAAGAGCGACATTTTCGTAGCATCGCTCTTTTTGAGCACCATTATTCAGAAAGATCGCTCTAAAGGAGTGACGATTTTAAGCGTCGCTCTCTGGAAAGCGACGAAATTGGGGACACAATGTCGCTCTTCTAAGAGCGACAAATGTCGCTCCAGGATTTACAGAGTCAGGTTTCCACAGACAGCGTCCAGGTGGTGCACAACGAGGCGTCTGAGTCGAGCGGCCGCGCCTCGTCGTCATACCCGACTTCCGCGTGGACAGACCGGGACGCGGCGAGGTTGAAAAGTTCTCCGGCGCCCAAGCCCCCCAAAAAAGTTGCGTGACGTGCTTCCTGTAGCGGGTCTGCCGCTGTTGTTTGATATTGAAATGGGAGCAGAAGAACAACAAAAACAAGTAGATGAGCCCGCCTAGTCCGCTCCTGCCGATCTCATTGGATAGCGGGCAGAGAAATGACAATTCACAAAGTTCGGGTCCCAGCTTCGTCGATGTCTCTCGCACCTCTAGTCATTATGGACAGAATAGGAAAAGAAGACTCGAATGAGGTCTACTCTTATCTATTGCATCGATTGATTTTTTTTTGTCACTTTGTATATGCACTGATAGAAAGGCCGTAACAAAATACGGCCCTTTTACAGTCTATCCTGTATTATGTATGGCAATACAGTTTAGACCGTCACGGAGAGAAATGTATTTACTGTTAGTCACGTAGCCTAACAATTACGGTGAGGACTTTAACTGCGACAATTTCAAAAATCGCCTCGAAGGGCGCCGATAAAACCCATGTGGCGGGCGAAAATTGTTAGTTTTACAGTCGGCTTGAACCCATTGACCATTAAGGCTGCTGAATCCTGCATTTCGACCCCCTACGACCATCCCCTAATTTTGGAGGGGGTGGGGGTAGTTTTCGAGTTTTGGGTCGTAGAGTTTCGAAATTGATCGCAAAGGGTAGCAGGGGGTTCAAGGGTGTCAAAAATACCCGGCGCGACTCACCGTAAAAGTGTAATAAACTCGAAAAAAATGAAAAATTAGTCATGTTTTTGCTGTCACTTTGCACCCCTCTATCACCGATCTCAGTAGAGTTAGGGTGGTGCGCGAGCCGGTTTTTTACAGTTTGAACCTCCACAAACAAGGCCCCAAACGGGGAACTCAATATCTCGAGTTTATCATACTTCACGGTGTCGATTTGAGTCGCGCCGGGTATTTTTGACACCCTTGAACCCTCTTCTACCCTTTGCGATTAATTTCGAAACTCTACGACCCCATACTCAAAAACTACCCCCACCCCCTCCAAAAGTAGGGGATTGTCGTAGGGGGTCGATATTCACGATTCAGCAGCTTCAATGGCCCATGAGTTCAGGCCGGCTGTAAAATTGACAATTTTCGCCCGCCACATGGGATTTATTGGCGCCCTTCGCGTTGATTTTCGACATTGTCGCAGTTAAGGGGGTAGTTACACCCCTTAGGGTAAATCAATAAAATTGGCGTCCAGGGACTTCGAAGAAGAACCTTTGGCACATGGCCACACGAAGTTTCAGCTCTCTAGGTCGACTAGCAACGAAGTGGCGGACTCCGGAAAAAGTGGACCGCTTATTTTGATCGCTAATGTATAACATGTTTTAGCGTTAGTGATGACCAGTGACTCTTATTTCAATAAGTGTGAAAATCCAGGCGGTCAACTTTCAAAACTTGCTTCTTAGTAAGAGGTATCGGTTATCTTTAACACAAAAACATGCTATATTAGCATTCCTAATGAAGTAAGCTTGTGCTCGGACTGCCCGTTAGCTCCATCCAGAAGTTTCCGCGGATAGCATCCGTTTAAGAGTCGGGCACACTTGATTCGCGCCCTTAGAACCAGTAGTGAGGACGGGGGCAGCGGTGACGGCGCGCGGCTTGCCGTGTGGGCGACGCGTTCTCGCTCGCACCGGTGCCGCGTCCGTAGCACCATCTCTTTCTACCCGGGCCGGATCGGGCGAGCAGACGACTCGTGCAGACGACACGACACGGCGCGCGCGCTGCGGCGCCGCCGCCACCGCTCCGTCTCCCCTACCACTCTCCGCTGCTCTTAGCGGCACGAGCGCCTGCAGTCGGGAGGCAGCCCAGCGTACTGCGGTGTATGTATCTGAAGCACCCTGTACATAAGCCATAAAGGTTCATGTCTGTTGATACTTAGTGCGTACAAAAATAGCACATGAGCATTCAGTGCCTTTCTATCCGTCCTCGAAACTCATTCGAAATACTAGCCCATCTCTAACATCAGACATGTAAACACAACCACATATCTAAGGAGCTCTACAGTCAAAGCCACAAAACCAACAAGACACTTTGTTAGGCACTACTGGGTGGGTCCGTTTTCGTCCCACTCATGAAAAGATTTGCAGTACCAGTTAGGGATTTTATCTTCAGAATTTCTTGCAAGTGTAACATATACAAGAAGTTGAAGGAATTGAAAACTATCAACATATTTACAGTATCTTTCATACTCTCTTGACCATTAGGGGAGTTTTAGGGATGCTGTGATAACCTGTCCACCTGGTTCGAGTGTGAATTAAACAATTCTCAAAGGACACGGAAGTTCCAAAAAAAAGACATATGAACATATCTAAAAATGTCATAAAATTTATCGAGTTATATTAACTGTGGTTGTACATTACTATAGCCAGGAATAAAGTTTCATTTTGGGCACTGCAGTAGTTTGGGAGTACTAATCATTGCGACACCTCAGAAGTGACTCCGAAAGACTTTTTAAAGTCAACCAAAGTATCAAAATGATTGTTACTCCTGAAATACCGTAGCGCCCCAAATGAAATTTGGCACATAATCCTACGCAACAGCGAAGTACCATCAGAAAATAATGTAAGCCAATAGGTATGACAACGCTTTAAGATATTTGATCACATTGTTATTTTTAGAACTTCCAAGTCTTCCGAGAATTGTTCACTAGACCTAAAGTCCAGTGCCTATCCCAAACCCCCAAACCAAATGTTTTTACATGTATCTCAAGATCCGCAACGAATTAGAATTTGACAGGTTTAGAAGATCAGATTATTGGCGCTTGGAGAAAAGGTCTATTTACACTCAAACTTGTTGGACAGGCTATCACAGAATCCAAACAACTTCCCTACGGATAATGTCCGTGAAAACCGCTCAAATTGAACCGGGGGGGGGGTCTAGGCACAAACCTTGTTCACATGGAATGCCAATATAACATGATTTTGCGGTAGAGATGGCCGGCTTTTCTTATTTCGAAAAAGTTTTAAATTTCGACAACCTTGTATTTTGTTTTAACTTACTCGAAATATGAAAAACTGGTCATATTTAACGGTAAGCCATGTTATATTAGCACTCCTTGTGAACTAAGCTTGTGTTTAGCCCCATTGTTTAGTTTGAGCGGCTTACGGATATTAACCGTTGAAGAGCCACGAACGGCGGTTCGTGCCCTCGAAACCCGCAGTGAGGACGGGGGCAGCGCCGCTGCCGCCCCCCGCCAGTACGTACTTTCCCTACACAGCACTCTGCCGAGCGAAAAACGCTAACTCACGTTGGGAAGAGCCCAGGAGGGGACCTACCCTCCGATCCCGAGCGCTGGAAAGCTTCCAGGCCGAGCTGCCGGGTTTCCCCGGCGCCACGCTCCCGCACGCGACAGGAAAGCCCGTCAACTCCGGACCAAACACACACCGCTCCCGATAACACATCGCAAATAAAACATTGTGATACTCTCCCAGAAGGACGGAATGGGACCGTTTCTTGCACACGGTGTGCACGGCTAGTTTGCCAACCAAGGCATCGCGTTCCCAGGAGAGCGCGTCACAATATCTCAACAATAGGCATTTCCAAAGGGGCTCTGCACCGGAAGTAGACGGACAAAAATACTTTCAGAGAGGAAACGGAGTGGCGGGACGGATAAGATGAAAACAAGCGGACCCAGAAAGGCGCTTTGTGAGGGGTACCGCAGCAGAGAGTACTCCCGCCGCGTGCGTCGGCCACAAGCGAGCTCAGCTCTCGCTGACGACGTGTCACGACCGTTTGGTTAGGGTCCGGGCACCGCGGAGCTACCCCGCGCGGCCCCAACACGAGTGTTCCCAATCGGACCGGCAAGCTCTGCGCGTCTTGACCGAGCTGCGTACGAAACGTTGCCCGACCAGCGTCGGATATAAGCTCGGGCAAGATTCGGGCAAGGTGTCGCCAGTTTCGCACGCAGCCGGGCAGAGCGCTCTCGGCTTGCCGGCCCGAATGGAAACACTAACACACTTTGCTGGGCCGTTGCCGGGTGGCCCTACCAACTAGTCGCGACACATCGTCGCCGAAAGTAAAGCCTCACAAATGTTTCAGTCGGCTCGTGGCTCACGTCCGCAGTGGAGATACTCTTTGCCGCGGTGCCCCTCAATATACTACGTTCTGAATCCGGTTAATATTGCACTGTCCGTTTCTGCTCTGGAAGTACTCTTGTTCTCTAGCATCGCAGGGAATCTTTGGAGAAGCCTAGCTTACAAACCCATTTCCTAAGGCCTGATGGTCACCACACTAAAGGAAAAGCGTGGCAGGGCACCACACTACTGGAAGAGTCCGATGGTGCCACACTCTTCACTGCGGTCCCATGCGTTAAGAGGGAGCGCGACACCCGCCCCGGCAGCCGCGCGGCGGCCTCTGAGCGGCGCTCCGAAAGGTGATTTCGTATGTCTTTCTAACGTCAGTACGCCTTCCGTATGGGACGGTTCGTTTTGAAAATTTGTGAGCGAGTAGAGGAGGCTTCAATCTTGCCTAGAGTAAGGTTGGCGCGCGTGGAAATTTTTTGGATTTTCCGGAAAACCTGTCCAAGTTTACCCTTGAATTGCGCCTATCTCGGGGTAGAAATTAAAAAATCGGAGCCTGTTATCCCCTCGGCGCACTCTTCCTCTACTCGTCCCTGCCCTCCGTTCTGCGATGCGTTGAACGGTGTCCTTAGAATCGTGCCGCGAAATTCGCTTGTCGCGGCTTTTCCGGGACGCAGTTTTGAGGGCTCCGGGCCGTGTCGAGCCGCGCCAGCCCGAAGGGCTCCTCCCCCCTCGCCGATCGCTCCCCGCGGGGCCGGCCCGGCCAGGGAGCCCCCCTGCCCCCGCCCCCACCTCCGCGGTGGACACAATGACACGGTGGCAGACGCGCTGCCCTGCGCATCACTATGCACGTCTTTTGTCTCCGTCGCTCTCCGTGGCGGAGCAGCGCGAGTGACAGAGACGGAGAAAACACACAGTCTGCCACTGCCGTCCTATTCGGCTCCGGAGGCTCCTAGCCCAGTAAAGTTAGTCAAAAATCGACCCAAACCTCGAAAAAAATCTGAACAAAGCGAAAATTGGTACACTGGTACAGTTTTGTGTGCTGAATGCGCTAAATTTGCCTTGCCGCTTCTAGGACGTGTGCGTCACGAGTTATTGAACGCCAAAGGGCCTAAGTCGCCTCATTGAACAATCGGCCCTAGCTCAGCCCGCAATGGTCCAAATTCGGTGCGAGAGGTGTCTAACTGTCGGTAATGATGTATGGAACAACACTGCAGTTCAACATTATTGAAAAAATGCCGGCGTCTAGTCTAGAAACTAGATTTACTTAGACACCGGATGTTACGTCGTTTAATCATCACATGATTACTCGAAAACGAGCGGGAAAAGTGAGAAATGACTCGAAGTAAACGCCATGCGCTGATTCGTCAGCTTTCCGACGCACTTTCTAGGTTTTCGCTCCGATCAACCGTTCTCGAGAAAACCTCCTAGAAGTGGAACTGCGGACGCTGCCGCCGCTGCTCCCGCGGCGCGCCCGCACCGCTCTTCGCTTCTTCCCCCACCACCGCGGTGCGCTCTGTCTCTCTCGCACCCTGCCCGGCCCGTGCGGGTGCGAGAGAGAAGCACTACCCGGGGCGGGCTCCGGGCCGGCGGCCGGAGAGAACGCTGCAGAGCGCACTTTGAACTACGATATTGACCGTTAGGAAAATTTGAAATGAAATTTTATTGATCGGGTCGTGTAGCACACAATTTGTACTTTCTTGTACACTTTTGCCGTCCGAATTCCGTTCACACGTTCTCCCACAAAACGGCTTTAAAAAAGCCCGTAAACCGCGCAGGCCTTAAGTTACTGTTTTTGGAAGTTTTTAAAAATTTGATCTTTTTTTAACATCTTCTTCTTTGGGTGAATGAGTACAAAATTCTTCTGCCGGGTTCGACACCAGAGTTAGTCTCAGTATCATCCCACGATTCCAAAAATGGGCGTGAGTTGGCGACAACCGAAGAGTTTGACAGAGGAATTTCAAACTAATTTTCCTTTTTAACGATATAGCATAATGCAGGGTTTCCTAAGCTGACCAATAATGCCTTTAATATTTCTGAGACTGCAATGGTTCATGAGTTAGACAGTGATTTGAGCGATGCAATGCGTTCCGAGTCTGGCCGGCCGGCGTGCGGCGTGGCCGCTGCTGGGCCCCATAAGGGTTTGGCTAACAGCATAGGCAGCGGCTGACCGGGATCAGATTGCAGTCAGTGTTCTCACCTTCGAGTGGCCACGTTCGAAATATTGGTGCAATGATTCTAGCGCGATCTAGAGGCCCAGTAAGTAACGAACGTTCCCGGTCTGCCGGGCTCGCCTAGCAGCGGGACGCGTCACTGGTAGCCAGCGGAGCCGCAGTTAGGATCCTCCTACTCAATGGATTTTAATTTAAGATGGTGGGTGTAAGCGAGGCGATTGTAGTGTAAAGTCTTGGCTTCCTGACGCTGTGGTCGGAATTTTGGTGCGATAAACCAACCGCGATTAGGAGCCCTGTGAAGTTAACGAACATTCCCGGTCGGTCTGTCGGTTCCGCGCAACGGCTGCAGTCGCTGGTCGCGCTCCGACAGTTAAGATCTATTTACTCAATGGTTTTCAATATTTCATGGTAGGTGTAAACGAGGCGATTGTAGTGTGAAGTTTCAGCAATCCAGTGCCGTGTTTAGAATTTTGATGCGATAATCTGCCACCATCAGGAACTCAACAATTCCACTGCTGTTACCGGTCGACCGGCAGCCCTGCCAGGTCCGAAACCTGGCGGGTTTGAATGCAGACTTGTCGGGGCGCCTGATCGCGTTTGATTTATCGGACCAAAATTACGATTACAGTGTTAGAAAGCTGTGATTTTAAACTCCAATCACCTCGCTTAAATCAACCATGAAATATTGGAAACCATTGAGTAAATAGATCTTAACTGTCGGAGCGCGACCAGCGACTGCAGCCGTTGCACGGAACCGACAGACCGACCGGGAATGTTCGTTAACTTCACAGGGCTCCTAATCGCGGTTGGTTTATCGCACCAAAATTCCGACCACAGCGTCAGGAAGCCAAGACTTTACACTACAATCGCCTCGCTTACACCCACCATCTTAAATTAAAATCCATTGAGTAGGAGGATCCTAACTGCGGCTCCGCTGGCTACCAGTGACGCGTCCCGCTGCTAGGCGAGCCCGGCAGACCGGGAACGTTCGTTACTTACTGGGCCTCTAGATCGCGCTAGAATCATTGCACCAATATTTCGAACGTGGCCACTCGAAGGTGAGAACACTGACTGCAATCTGATCCCGGTCAGCCGCTGCCTATGCTGTTAGCCAAACCCTTATGGGGCCCAGCAGCGGCCACGCCGCACGCCGGCCGGCCAGACTCGGAACGCATTGCATCGCTCAAATCACTGTCTAACTCATGAACCATTGCAGTCTCAGAAATATTAAAGGCATTATTGGTCAGCTTAGGAAACCCTGCATTATGCTATATCGTTAAAAAGGAAAATTAGTTTGAAATTCCTCTGTCAAACTCTTCGGTTGTCGCCAACTCACGCCCATTTTTGGAATCGTGGGATGATACTGAGACTAACTCTGGTGTCGAACCCGGCAGAAGAATTTTGTACTCATTCACCCAAAGAAGAGGATGTTAAAAAAAGATCAAATTTTTAAAAACTTCCAAAAACAGTAACTTAAGGCCTGCGCGGTTTACGGGCTTTTTTAAAGCCGTTTTGTGGGAGAACGTGTGAACGGAATTCGGACGGCAAAAGTGTACAAGAAAGTACAAATTGTGTGCTACACGACCCGATCAATAGAATTTCATTTCAAATTTTCCTAACGGTCAATATCGTAGTTCAAAGTGCGCTCTGCAGCGTTCTCTCCGGCCGCCGGCCCGGAGCCCGCCCCGGGTAGTGCTTCTCTCTCGCACCCGCACGGGCCGGGCAGGGTGCGAGAGAGACAGAGCGCACCGCGGTGGTGGGGGAAGAAGCGAAGAGCGGTGCGGGCGCGCCGCGGGAGCAGCGGCGGCAGCGTCCGCAGTTCCACTTCTAGGAGGTTTTCTCGAGAACGGTTGATCGGAGCGAAAACCTAGAAAGTGCGTCGGAAAGCTGACGAATCAGCGCATGGCGTTTACTTCGAGTCATTTCTCACTTTTCCCGCTCGTTTTCGAGTAATCATGTGATGATTAAACGACGTAACATCCGGTGTCTAAGTAAATCTAGTTTCTAGACTAGACGCCGGCATTTTTTCAATAATGTTGAACTGCAGTGTTGTTCCATACATCATTACCGACAGTTAGACACCTCTCGCACCGAATTTGGACCATTGCGGGCTGAGCTAGGGCCGATTGTTCAATGAGGCGACTTAGGCCCTTTGGCGTTCAATAACTCGTGACGCACACGTCCTAGAAGCGGCAAGGCAAATTTAGCGCATTCAGCACACAAAACTGTACCAGTGTACCAATTTTCGCTTTGTTCAGATTTTTTTCGAGGTCAAAATCTAATATTACTGGGCTATCCGGTCTGGGCCTGGGCTCGCGATGCCTTCTGACTCCTCTGGCCGTCTCGGGCCGAAAATGAAAAGAAATTTAAAGTAAGTCAATCTGGCTCAAAATTGGTCACGTTAGACACCTGTCTAGAAATCATGGTCGAGATGCGCTGATCATTTACATGTAGTACAAAAAATATGTGTTTGTTCGACTTGGTGGACTTTAAAAATTCGAGGCATCAAGGCTTTTCTAAACCTAAAAGGTGAAGATTTTACATATGATCTCGGAGATTTACTGATTCGCTCGGATCTCTCCATTCGTGCTTGGTACCGTTTTATTCGCTTTCATTTGAGGATGTCGAAAATCAAGTCCATAATTTTCCTACGCGCAAATCCCTGGATTTGAAATTTGTCTCCAAGGGCCTCGCAGTGCCGCCGCGCACGAGCGCGACTAATGCGGTGGCTGCAGTAGGCGAGGGGGCCCATAAACATAACAATAGGGTCGACGACATGCCGCCCGGTCCCTTTGCCATTGAAAATTTCAAATTTTGACTCGTCAGTTATAACAGTTTGAAACCCACCCCATCGTTCTTAACGCCTTGCGGCAGTGCAGTTGCGTCTTTGAGGCGTGCTGGTGCGATAATTTAGAGCCGAGCTGGCTCGCGCAAAACGGGAAT
This sequence comes from Megalurothrips usitatus, assembly GCA_026979955.1. NCBI lineage: Eukaryota > Metazoa > Arthropoda > Insecta > Thysanoptera > Thripidae > Megalurothrips > Megalurothrips usitatus. The sequence goes on along the minus strand of JAPTSV010000786.1, from coordinate 1,511,647 downwards.
AGAGGCCCCGGATCTCGGAAGACTCCGGAGGAAGGTCCGCCTGAGACGCAGCGCGTCTGCCACCGTGTCATTGTGTCCACCGCGGAGGTGGGGGCGGGGGCAGGGGGGCTCCCTGGCCGGGCCGGCCCCGCGGGGAGCGATCGGCGAGGGGGGAGGAGCCCTTCGGGCTGGCGCGGCTCGACACGGCCCGGAGCCCTCAAAACTGCGTCCCGGAAAAGCCGCGACAAGCGAATTTCGCAGCACGATTCTAAGGACACCGTTCAACGCATCGCAGAACGGAGGGCAGGGACGAGTAGAGGAAGAGTGCGCCGAGGGGATAACAGGCTCCGATTTTTTAATTTCTACCCCGAGATAGGCGCAATTCAAGGGTAAACTTGGACAGGTTTTCCGGAAAATCCAAAAAATTTCCACACGCGCCAACCTTACTCTAGGCAAGATTGAAGCCTCCTCTACTCGCTCACAAATTTTCAAAACGAACCGTCCCATACGGAAGGCGTACTGACGTTAGAAAGACATACGAAATCACCTTTCGGAGCGCCGCTCAGAGGCCGCCGCGCGGCTGCCGGGGCGGGTGTCGCGCTCCCTCTTAACATTGAGATCATAGCAAGAGCTTGGAACCCAACACACACTTACAAGAGTGCGGTGCCTCCCCACGCCTTTCCTAAAGCGTAGTAGCCCAACACACTGTACGAACAGCGAGTTACCAGACCCTTGCGTTTGAAGAGTATAACCACTGCAGCGCAATTTCATGAACATAACAGCGGGAATGTGCAACGTTCGTGACGGAAAAGCGCTTCACTTACCACCTACCGAATTTGCAGGACTCCCTGCGGCGCCAGTCGCCACTCTCCTAGACCCGCGCCGACATCGCCCGCCACCGCCATCCTCCTGATCGACTGAATTGCAACTGTGCGACTGCCGGGCCGGACCGTCCTTCGGGCGGACCGAGCCCAGTCCGACCGGGCCTCCTCCGCATTTCCCGAAGTTTCTCAACCAATCAGAACGATCGCTATGCAGCACGGAGCCGAACCGGAGTCGGATCGAGTCGGGTCGAGTCGGGTCGAGTCGGATCGAGTCGGGTCGAGTCGAGCCGGAGCCGAGCCGGAGCCAAGCCGAGGCCCAGCCGAATCGAGCCAGGGTTCACCGACTGCTGCAGCAGCAAACAAAATTAAAATAAATATGAATAAAAAAAAGGTGGCGAACACTTTGAACGGCGCACACCTGGAATGACATCGCCGAATGAAGAACTGCCATTAAAATTTGCAACACAGTATGAAACCGTACTTGTTTTGTAATTTAGTCACAAAAAATTTTGATGAACACACATCCAAACCCAAAGGAGAACTGTTTTCAGCTTAGCGTGTTGCATATAACCCAAACACTATATTGCATCCCTCAACTGCTTATTAAACTCATTTGCAATAGCCTAGAATCATGGATCCCCAACCTTTCGGGAATCAGGACTACATGGGATTCGATGAGTTGAAACTGAGAAAATTAGCGAATACTTCAAGGACGCATAAAGGGAGGTAAGACATGCCTATTAAAATTCTTCAAAAATTTGATCCGAAAATTTGACAGGTAGGGTTACTTGTTCATAAACAGCCCCAAAAAAATTCGTGAAAATTGGTATAATCAGAGAGGATACACCTACCAGTTCTAACTATATCCAATATGGCCTAAACACTTCAATCATATCTTTGGCAGTTCACATGAGAGACATTGAGAAGATCAAAGCGAAATTGAAGCTGCTTCCCCTGAAACCATTTCCTTGCGAGATGATCTGTGGCGGAATCCAGCCTTGCGAAACGATCAAGGATCACTTAACTTCTCATTGATACTGTTATTTTAACAGTAACAATAAAAAGTTGATCACAGGTGATGCTCGAACCTTCGGCAAGGCTGGCCTCCACAACGGATCATTTCTCAGGGAATTGGTTTTGGGGGAGGCAGCTTTAATTCAGCTTTGATCTTCAGATCATCTTCTATTCCATTTCTAATATATTGTGAAAAACATGAGAGAACAAGAGGTTTCAGTTTTATTCCCTGATCATAAGGAATAGCGGATAATTAGCAACCCACTCACTGCATAGTTGCAAGTTTTTTTCTTCTTCCTTCCGAATTACATTACTTTTGCAAATCTGATTACAAATAGATGTTAATACCAATGCAGCATCTACAAGGAATCTCTAGTTGGGTCTTGGTTCGGTTCCAATCTATAGAACCGTATCCTACCAGCCAAGTTCTAAAATTTTCAAAGGGTCAATCAATTAGTACATAGGAACCCACATATTAGAATGAAAAATGTTGAAAGCTTTCTGATTAACATACTGGAACTCACTAAATCCCCACTATTAAAATGGTGTCCTTGGTATCCCCTAGCTAGCAAAGCAGCAAAACAAGATTTCTCTTCCGTCTCAATCGGAAACAGGAACAGTCTTCCTCGTGTGAAATCTGTAGGGAAAGGGTCGCGTTCAGGCGTTCCGGAAAAGCGATTTTGGAGTTACTGGGGAGTCATTGATAAGTCAAGTAACGTCATCCTACATTTATTGCCCAACGGTTGGAATATTACATTCGTACCTAAACAATGCAAGAAAATGCAAGAAAATGCAAGAAAGATACCAGGCGACAAACCTCATCTGTCGCCCGACCAAACGGGCCAGGTGGATCATATCCAAGCAAGAACTTATGGTGTTTTACCTCCGGTTTAGATCTGTTCCTATTTCCCCGTAAGAAGGCAGAGGCTGCGAGGCTGTACCCCCATATGACTGTGGAGGTGCGGGACTTTGCGCACAGCTTAGAGATTCTACTAGTCACGGCTTTGCGGTGTACATCCATAACCTGAAATGTTTAGGAATCATGTTTAGTAGATGAAGGGTTGCTAGCGCCACGACGCACCCCAGCTACACAGTGCTGTTCGCACAAGTGGTGTTAATATTAACAATAAAATCTGCGCTAATTAAATAACGGCACAAACTAAACACTTCTTTTCGCACCATGAATGAACCATCTGACCTCTGACCAGGGAAGGTAAAGGCTAACGCGCTGGGAGAAGAGGGAAGAGTTACTCAGTACCGCCTTCCCAGCGCCAGAGAAAGCCAGAACGTTCCCGGGGACGCCCTGCAGTTGGCTTGGCTCGACACGGCCCGGCCGGCCCCAGCAGATTCAAACGCGAGTCGCGGCAGGCACGCAGCGTCGCACGGCCCCTTCTCCTGGCCCGTAGCTCATAAACAATGCACTTTAGATGGGGGGTGTGAGCCAGGCGTTTCTAGAATGAAGTCAAAGCTATCCATCAGCGTGCGAATCCGACAAGTCTAGCGAGATCTAGAGAGCCCGATTGGAGCCTCTCCGGCCAGGCTAACCCGGGGCCTGAGTCCAAATCAAATCTTACGTATTTCCTCAGAGACCTAAAACTACACGCCGACAACTAAATATTCTTCGGGCTTATTGAATTCCACTTTCCTCTCCAGGTGCCACGCATCTCCATGTCAGAGCAGAGGAAATTCCATAATCCGTGGGAAATGAATTAAATTAAAATCCTACCGAGTCAAACTGCACGAAATCTAGAGCGCCCCACAATTTTCAGATCACCGTACACCAACTTGAATTTAAGTGTTGATAATCATACTAACATCCAGCAACGTCCAGGGCCCCTAGAAGCTCAGAGTAAAAGTGCTAAGCCAGCTGGTATGCTATGACATCCACACTACCACTCATATTGGGACGTTTGCATTAAAATCTTTCCCACAAGCTCATGAAAATGTTGTGAGCTCTCAGGGATAGGATTGTCTTGGTAGCTCATTAGTCTATTTCAATAAGTTAAGAGTACAATATAATCAAAGTAGAAGAAATATTTCATTGGCATCAACTCATGCCAAAACTTATGACCAAATGCCCCCCAAAAAAATTGCAGAAAGAACATGCATGAACCTGACAAAAACGAAACAATGAAATGACACTCAAGACAAATACTCGCATTTCCAAATTAAATTGAGACACAAAAATTGACATGTATGCGTTTCAGAAGACCAAAGCTGAACAAACGACAAAGTCACACAATTAAAAAAAGGGAAAGAAACATTTCATCAGCATCAACGTGTGCCAAAACTCATGACCAAAACCCATGCACAAAAAATTAACAAAAAGAGGATATCAATTCATGAAACTTAAAAATGACACAATGAAATAGAGAAGAAAAATAATAAGTCAGACTGGCCTGGAGCATAGCAATGAAAATATCACAAGAAAAGGAAAAACTGGAAACTAGCCCAAAGCTGGGGCTGTGACAAGGTCGCACAAAAAAACCAAGAGAAAAAGTGACAGGCATGATGGCTTGCCTCAATCGTGAGAATCACAATTAAAAGTCCAATGAAGTGGCAAATAATTTTTTTTAAAATCAACCACACTAACGGTGACAGAATTGCTCAAAGAGAAAATTGCAACGCAAAGTCCAACGACAAATTGGCAAATAAATTTTAAAAAACTAACCACACTAGCAAGCGAAAGAATCGCTTACAGAGAAAGTCGTGATGCAAAGTCCA
>JAPTSV010000786.1:1480756-1506606 GCA_026979955.1 Megalurothrips usitatus | reverse complement strand
AACACTCAAATTGAGGAAAAGACTCAGGTAAGCTAAAAGAAGTTCTCATCTAATAAAAATTAAATGAGGGAAATTTTTCACAAAATTATTTAAAGAGAAATTCACATTCTGTCGGCTGCTGCTGCGTCCTGTTCTTCGGCTGCGGCCTTTGCCCACCGGGATGCTGCAGGCCTCAAAGACATCCCTGCAACAAAATAAATATAGATTAGTAAACATTAGTAACAAAATTTGTCATGATGTTGAGAAGTTAGTATTTGTAGATACTTACTTGAAGTGGTTAAGTGGTTGAAGAAGTTAGTATTTGTAAATACTTACTTGAAGTGGTTAAGTGGTTGGAGCAGTGAGCATTTGTAGATACTTATTTGAAGAGTTTGCTGCATGTGCACGCGCCTTCCTTTTCGGGCTCCTGCCTGCAAGGGATGGAACTGAATTAATTTAGTCATGGATTTAATTAAACGTAGTGGTCTGAAAGTAACTAATAAGACAAGTCGCCTATGAAATTTATTTAGATCGAAGCCTATGTACGCCTACAATTTGGAAGAGAAAGTGGAATTTCAAAATTTGAACAGATTGGTATTGCATTGTGACTTACTTTAAACTAACACATTGTGACATTTTTGTCTTAAGTTTATAACATTTCAGGTTCCTTGCGTTAAATTGTGGGAAATTTACCTAGTGTTTACTATTTAGCGTACCTTGCTTTACAGCACAGTCAGCCTGCTGCTCCGGTTTTTTCAGGATAATGCTGAATACCTGCCTCTGATAGGACAAAAGTGCATTACTTTCACATTCTCTTTTGACAGGTGCTAGGAAATCTAGGGTGCTTACCTTGAGCTCCCAATAATTGCTTTCGTTCCCAATTCCGTTATCTGCGCAACGTCTCTCTGTAAGAGGACCTAGAAACAACAAAACAGTTTGTGAGCAATTGAGTATACTTTCACTAAAAATGTAAAGTGGACCATAATCACGAGAATCTTACCCCACTTCCTGCATCTCCACTTCCGGACATTGTGCAGCACACGGTTCTGCAATGAAAGTAAATGACGTGAATGTCAATTACAGAATGAGAAGAAATCATAGACAGGTGGAAAGGGGATATTTCCCGAAAGTTTGTGAGGTCGGCATGGTTGAGTCACCCTAATCTCGAAGCATTTTCTGAAACCTGTAAAAACGCTTTTTTTAGAAGAATTTCCTTCACGCATGAACAATGAAGGTGTACGCCAGACCGCCCAGACCGTGTCGTGGCGTAACGGGCTTCGCTCACCGCGAATCACTGTTCCGCCACTCCACGCCTGGCGCACGCCAACCTTGGCCTGCCGGCGGCTGTCGCCTGCCGAGTAGGACCCTGCGGGGCCAGACGGTAGGACGCCCGGCGGGCGTCACTCATTCCGCACGGTCGCAACTGCGCTCATGTTCTAACTTCCGAACATATCTTACATCACCCTTTCGTGGACCAGGAATCGTCGGACAGAATCCCGTTTGCATTGCGGGATCTCAACTGCCGTCACGGGATCCTGTATGTAAATACTGGATCATGGAAGCGCTAAGGGGATCCCACATGCCATTACGCGATCTCGGAAGCTGTAAAGGGATCCTGCAGCCCATTAGGGGATATCGGAAGCTGTACCGGGATCTCCTAATATCAAAAGGGGTCCCCCAAGATGAAAAGGGATTTTCAGACCTGGGATTGATAAGTCGTCATAAGAACTCTCGTCATTTGACGAACTTATTTTACAGTGAACCTACCCTGTGAAAATGCCATAGGCAGCCTGTTAGATCACACACAATCGGCCGCTACATGCGCAACGATCGACGTACAAATTTTACCGTTAGAAATTTTGGCACATTGATCTCTGGACAGCTTGTTTCTACCGTTGAATTTCCATTGAGGGTACAGCCGTTTCCAGTTGCCCCACAGATGTGCTGCTAGGACTTTTCGCAGAACTTTTTCATGCTTTTTGGATAGAAAAAGCGCTTCGCTGAGGTGGCGAAAGAACGGATTTGCACAGTTGCTTGGTGGTTCTTCAGGCTGCTGGGTCCGTCCGGTCGAATGCACCGGTCGAATGTTAGATCACAAAATTGGTGCTCGGTTGTCGGTGGAAACTCGGTGGTAGTTTGTTGTTAGATTCGTTATAATTTCGGTTTCACTTGCACAATTGGTTACAATTAATCTTGTGTTGATGAGCGGCGGGGTTGGCCGTGCTGCGGGAGCGACGGTGGGTTCGCGACTGTCGGTTGGGTGGACGCGCCGCGGCGGAGCGCCCGGGCGGTGGCGGGGCCGAGTTAAAATCCAAGATTGCAAAAATGGAGCCGCCACCGCGCGGACCTCAGTAGCCGCGCCGCTTCGCGTCCGCGGCGGGCAGCCACACCCAACAAGCCGTATGTGGTGATGTCCTGAAAGGTGGCGCGCCACGCCGACCGTTGGGCACTATCCTAGTCCGTCTTCACAGCTCTTCCCCTCAGACCCAGCTCTTTCAGTCTCTGAATAATAGCCTTATAGGCGCTGGCCTTTTCAGTCCGCATTACTGTGTAGGCGACGGGTATGATCTGCACAAAAGAGAAAACGTGGAGTGCGCGTGATATGGGTGACGAGGCAACTGACGTGCGTTTCTGCTGTGATAACTCACATGGCCCCACGCGTAGACAGACACGATGAACACGTGCATGCAGCCATGAAGGTATGGCCTCAGGCGGTAAGTTTCATCGCTCTCCAAACTGTCGTCCGGAAACGTACTCCGCAGTAGCCTGGTGCTGGCGAACAACAGTGATTCCTCACCAGGGTCCCCAACCATCCCCTGGTAGAAATCACCGTTGTCGTTCTCGGTGTGACCTCAACACGGGGCGGGTTTTATGAGGGAACGATACACCCGGCCGCGGAGCCTCGTCGGCCGCTCCGCGCGGCGCTCGGAGAGTTGTTTCCGCGTTACTTTACAACAGCGCCAGTCGTTTCGTATGGGACAAAACGATCTGAAAATTTGTGACCGAGTAGATGAAGCTTCCCCATCTGGGAAATTCCCCAGTTTTCCGGAAAACTCGTCCAACTTTGCCGTAGGATTTCTCGGCGCTCAGCGGGAATATTAAAAATCGAGGCGAGTACTGCCCTCGGCACACTCTTTGGCTGTCCGCCGCCTGTCATTTGATTTCTAGCCGAGCGTGTCGTGGTCTTCCCGGAGCGCGTTTTGGAGCCTGCTGGGCCGTGTCGAGTCGCGCCAGCTGGAAGGCCTGGTCCCCCCCTCACCCCGCCACCCCGCACTTGCCTAGAACACCCCCTGTCTTCCTCGCCCCCGCACCGAAGGGTCCCCCGCCGGCCCGGGCCAGCCCCGAGCTGCGGATCCGAATGGCAGCCCGTGCTACCTGCACTGTGCACAACTGCCGAGCCCGAAAGGGTCCGTCTGGCCGACAAGCCTACCGTTCAACATTTCGGGAAACTGAGCACAGTCACTCGAGATGTGTCCGGTGGTACAATTTTTTGGAACGATTAAAATCGATAACCTCAGCCCGTCCCGACTCGCGACGGAGTGCGCCTTGCAGGCGTACCGCACGCAGTGGCCAACCATAACCTAACAAACCTAACAATCCTCACAAAACAGAAACACGACAAAATTTAAAAATTGCGACCACCGTACGCTTGTTTACTCCACAAAAGAAGTCTACCCTCCAAATTTGAACTTCCTCCATCAACGATAAGTCTGCGCACGCACGTCCGCCCGAACGAACAGTCGGCATCAGACTATAAGCCCGGCTCCTGTCCGTTTCTACCGAAACGTGTCGGGACGGGCTAAAAACGAGGGTTTCTTGGCTCATGCTTCGAGCGGTAGTTTCTGATGAAAGTAGCAAGCAGCTCCGGATTAAACATTCCTCTAAGATTTGGATCCTTTATCCTGACAAATAATTACGTCTCTGAAAAAGGGCGGACCACGGGTTTTATACCCGCACCACAGAGAGCGAATTAATCGTTAACTCGGTCTGTTACGTCAGATACGTTCGGTAAAATAAGGGAATATTTTGACACAGTAGTCCGCTTAACAGATTTCTCTGTGAGCACGGTAGTAAGCGACGTAAAAACAAAGTCATTTTGTCTCCTCAGGTCATGCCAACAACGCCTAGTTCGCGGATTTTCGATATCAGTACCACGGAGGGGTGTACAACGCACGAATTCGAGATATCGTATTCGTCGGTCACCTACTGCCACACGTCGTATACCGAGTCGCGGTTTGGCACATTCGATTCGTTTCGTCTATAATTGGGAAAGGTATTGAGGTCTAAAGTGGAATTTGTTTTTCTTTTCTTATAGAAAAATAGACTTTACGTTCTCGCGGAAAACTTGAACACGCGTGCGCACGCACCTATCGTGAGAGAACGGTGCCAGATGTGAGATTTCTACTGAGGCTCGATCCCCCCTAAAACCATTCGAGGCACCCCCACCTAACCCCCTTCTCTGCTCTACCTCTGCCGCCGCCCTCTAACCTCCGCACGCGCAAAGTACACCACGCCGTCCTTTGCGCATCGGGTCATGCACTTCCGCCGATATTTCTAGAAAATTGTGTGGGCATTTTGTGGCATTCCCGTGGTGCGTGAAGAATGCATGAAGATGACGGATTGCGCCGTACCGACAACAGCCTCCTGTGCTAATGTAACCTCTTATAATAATCCTGGCAGTGGTTCATACAGGTTAGGGGTTTATGCATAGGTTACGCAAGTGGAAGCCAGTGACAGAGGACCCGGAAATGTATCGAGACTCAAATTCTTTTGGAGGCTCCCGCCGGTCCGGATTTCGGATCGCGTCGTGCTGAGAATCGCGGTTCTACCGGGACTGAATTTCGACCGCACTGAGAGAACAAGTGTCGATAAATATTTATTTGCAATGCGTCCTTTAAGCTGGGGACACCAAGTGTTGCGTTCTCGAACAGAGGACGCAAAGTATGTTGCACGCTTCATGTGATGCGTTCCTTTATTTGTAAACGTGAGCTTTTGCATGTGGAGGGGTCGGGACGACTCCGGAGCCGGTGCTCATGGCAAATTTAATCCTTTGACATCGAAACAACGGAAAATCCGAGTACTTTGCCAGAAGTCCATTTCAATTAATCAATAATACTTCTATGTTTAAACACGGAGTTAGCGAAAAAAAAAATGACATTTCAAATATGTTCTTCGACTTGTACTTCGGATGCAGTCAAGTGTCTTCCATTAGGGAGGCGGCCAAGGTTCGGGTCCGGTGGCGGCGCTAACGTTCCTTAAAATAGGACGCTTGTCATGATGCATTCATTTCGATGCCAGAAGAGAACGCACTGTCAGATACGTCACGTTGTTCTATCAATGCAAAAGGACGAGTAACCCTGGGGGATTTGCAGCGGTTGCCAATGATTACGGCGTGTACACGCGTTTACTTGAGTGTCAACCCTTAAAGTGCAAGCATGTCTCTTGAGGGTGCCTCCTACGTTCATCGTGGTTGAAATGGGACAGGACAATGGAAGTGTTACAGAACAGTTAAACTTACTCCTTTGTGTGAACTCTGACGATGTCTTGCAGCTTCACAAATCTTCCTTGCTCAATTGCAGCTCTTTTCATGTCCGCGAGCCTCCGCTTGCTCTTCCCAGTTCTAGTTAGGACAGCACGCTGGCCCATGACCACTGTTCACTGTAGTCTCGTGAAAGCACTGTTTCTGCACATGAACATTCTTGAAATATGCATCGCATGCAAGCCGCATTTGGCAGCGTATCGCCGGGTTCTTGTTTCCGTAATTTTTGCACTTGAGTGTAATCCGCCCATCGGCTCTCACGCCAGCGTGGTAGAACAAGTACCCATCACGTACCACTGAAACGTGTCCCCTTCTGAAAAATTGTACATACCTTATTCCGTAATATTGGCGGTCAAGCTTAGAAAATCCGGCATTGCCTTTAACAGTGAATAGTCTAACGCGCCCAGACCATCAAAAATCGCATACGAACCCGCCGAGAACGTTTGAAAGTATGTACGACGGGGCATAGTTGTACTCCAGAGCGCCGAAAATCGATCACGGCGTGACTCTTTTCAAAATCGGTGATAACGACGTGGGCAAAGACAAGCAACTGGGATTTCATCGACAAGAAATGTATTTTGTTAAGACAAAAAGGGAGTAATGTCAAAACGATTGCCACGTCGGAGCTGAAGCGCGACGTCGGAGCCCTGCGGGCGTCGACGTCGCGCCTCGGATCTGAGCTAATAGGATTTTTTGAATGAGAGAAAAAATTGAAACCTAGGGGTAGTTAGAGTGGGAAGCGAACTCATGGGCTATGAGCGGCAACAATGGTTAGAAGGAGGAGAGAAGAAGCTTGAAAGTCGCTGCAAAAACGGGCAGGCAGAGGGCGCCACAGGAGGGCTTGGAGAGTCTTGAGAGGCTCCTGACGTGTTGAGTCGGTAGAAAAAGAAATACAAAGTTACAAAAGATACAATCATTACAAACCAAAGATCGAAAGTTCAAATCCAAGAAACAAGTACCGACAAATAACATTTTTTTCGTGTTTGAGTAGTGTATCTTATTATCCTGACTGTTTAAGATATAATTTGACAGTGAAAGGTACTTTATTTAAAAGTGAATTAAGTGCCTGGTATCGTCTATGGCACTACTGTAAATTAGTTGTATCAGTAAACGTCCCATGGTTATGTAGTGCACTCTAAAGTCCTTACGGAGACTTTACCACTGTATGTTACGGATAGAATTGATTCTCCGTAATTACGGATAACTCAGTCCGTAATACGGACAATAGGGTGATTCAAAAAAAAATAAAGTTGCGATTTTCGCATGAAATCTGGTTGGGGCACGTCTGAAACGGCCCCTGTCCAAATTTGAGTGCATTTGAACAACATTTACCCGGCCCGCACGACGAAAAACTGAACGACAGTCTCCCGGGTACTGAATGGCCCCGCCATATTGTAATCGCCCCTGTGACGTCACTACCGGTCGAGGGGTGACGCCACTTTGCAGGAGCGTTCTCTAGGGCCCTTTCGTACTCTCGCGACCGTCGGAAGTGCTGTTCCGTCACACGCGGTCCGTACACAGTCCAAATTCGCACAAATTTTAATTTCGAAGGGGGTGGGGGGTTGGACATTGCGGGTGACGGAGTAAGCATTCAGACCTTCAAGTCTGACCTATTGGCAAGCCCACCGGCCAGTCCAAACCGTAAGCGGTCACTCGCACGCCCCGCTGTGGCGGCGATAAGTTCCCGCCCCGCCCGGGACCCGGCAGCGATCCGTTTGAACTGCGCGCCGGCGGCGCGGCTCGGCCGAGCCGGTCAGCATGCTGCGCTCCAGGCGCGGCGCGGTTGGATGCGGCCAGCCGGGACCGGTCGAGCCGCGCCGCCGGCGCGCAGTTCAAACGGATCGCTGCCGGGTCCCGGGCGGGGCGGGGACTTATCGCCGCCACAGCGGGGCGTGCGAGTGACCGCTTACGGTTTGGACTGGCCGGTGGGCTTGCCAATAGGTCAGACTTGAAGGTCTGCATGCTTACTCCGCCACCCGCAATGTCCAACCCCCCACCCCCTTCGAAATTAAAATTTGTGCGAATTTGGACTGTGTACGGACCGCGTGTAACGGAACAGCACTTCCGACGGTCGCGAGAGTACGAAAGGGCCCTAGAGAACGCTCCTGCAAAGTGGCGTCACCCTCCGACCGGTAGTGACGTCACAGGGGTGATCACAATATGGCGGGGCCATTCAGTACCCGGGAGACTGTCGTTCAGTTTTTCGTCGTGCGGGCCGGGTAAATGTTGTTCAAATGCACTCAAATTTGGACAGGGGCCGTTTCAGACGTGCCCCAACCAGATTTCATGCGAAAATCGCAACTTTATTTTTTTTGAATCACCCTAACGGACAATCCAGTTTGTAATACGGAGAGATTTGGAGACATTGTACTCATGGGCCTAGCTGTGCCTTGTTACGGATAGATTTATCCGTAAGCTATGGCAAATTGCCTGTCTGTAACTTACGGCTCCCATTGAATGTATGTTACGGATAATTCATAGCTATGTAGGGTGAAATGACCATGTGCTTTAAAAACCGAAACTATTTAAAAAAGGGGTAAAAATTCTGCAATCAAGTTGGAAAACTGATAAATAATGTGAAGTGTGAGTCAACTCGACTCAAGGGACAAGAATTTTGCAGTAATTTCCCGGAGGTGTGACAGGAATCAATTTTTTTAAAATAATGCATGGCAACATAACCTAGAAAGCTCCTCGTCGTTAAATATTAAACGGGGAACAGAGGTAGACTGCAGTGCGGCGGCTCATCACAACCGGAGGAAAGACAGAAGTGCTAAGGGGTGCACTAACCCTCTCCTTGCAACACAACACGCAGGTAAACATCGCGTCCGGACGCAAATTTTAAGGACTTTGGTTCCGCGGACGAGTTCCAGAGTTAAATCTCTGATCGTATAACCTCGTCCTAAGAAGCCATTGATCCAACATACCGGTTATTAGTAGTTTTCCGAATTAAATAACTCCAGTGAAACATCGTTCTTGCAAACCAAAACAATGCGAGCTCGGACCGTCGTCGTCTGCAACGTGCGTCGTTCTTTTGTTATTGGTAAGTATGAAAAAGTCCGATAGAAGATCGCCTACTGCTGTTGTGCGTTTAATGTGGATTGAAGATTGAAGTTAAAATGTTACCTTATGCCGTGTTCTGATTTAATACAAACATTTTAGTACCAAAAAAGAATTTAAAAATCACTACTGCAAGTGAGATTAAAAACAACTTGCTGTTCCTTAGTCCCCCGACCTGCCACAGAGGGCGCGCTCAACTGCAGCGCTGCCGGAATCTCTGCCTGGCTGAGACCAAAACATACTGTAAGTTTGAAACTCGAGTAACCACGAAATCGCGTGGACAACACTTTTAGCATGATATTATATTGATACATTTTTGAAACACAGATTGTACACATCGAATGGTCGTCTAATTTTTGGAGCATTAGATTATGTGGCACAAGGATTCCAGAGTTAGGTTGTACAGGTTGTTTCGATGTGTATTGCGACTTAGCATATGACCATACAAATCTCGCCCCCCTGTACAAATTTGAATTATATCACTTCGGACACAAAGTGTGGTAAGTCACGGTGTTCAATTTTGACTCTCTTGTGTACTTTGTGCTATTTGAAGTGGTCTTATGCTGTGGACTGTTTGTAGTGATTATAACCTATGTTTGTTTCAGATGTCTTCTGCTGCTGCTTTTGTTATAGTCAAGATGAGTTTAGAGTGTTGACGCCTGACGCTGACGCGTGACGCTTATGACTTGATTCGGGTACGTTCGTCATCGATTGCTGGTCAGAGAGGTTAGAAATGGCCGAATCCGAGCGCGCGTGTTTTGCTCCGGATCTGGGAGAGGGCGCTGGACGTAGTGGGGATCGGAAATAGGCTATCTCTTGAAGGGAAGTTCGATCGAACAAACACAAACCATTATAATGTACATCCGTTCATGCCATACTGCCCTTGTCTTCATTATCTCATAAGGGAGACAAGATTTTTTTTAAACTATTACATTATTCGATGTATCGTTCACTCGACTGGATTTCCCTCCCCCCCCCCCCTCTTCCTCCCTCGCACCCCGGCACCTCACTCAGGTCGAACACTGTAATCAGGTGGCTTGCACTTTTACCACCCTTGCCGGGTTACCAATAGTACACCTAAAGGTGGCGGTCCCATGTCAACACTATACTTGAACTTTAGCGCGCTGCAATATATGGGTTGCCGTATGGGTTGCAGCTAGGGTTGAGGCTCGCCCACTCTGTTGTTGCACATCCTGAACACCAAACCACCCTCCAGATGCCGACTAGGTTGCACTGCCGCCACCGCGTGCATGCGGCGAGGCTTGCACTGCCGCCACCGTGAGCATGCGGCGAGGCTTGCACTGCCGCCACCGTGAGCATGCGGCGAGGCTTGCACTGCCGCCACCGTGAGCATGCGGCGAGGCTTGCACTGCCGCCACCGTGAGCATGCGGCGAGGCTTGCACTGCCGCCACCGTGGGCATGCGGCGAGGCTTGCACTGCCGCCACCGTGGGCATGCGGCGAGGCTTGCACTGCCGCCACCGTGAGCATGCGGCGAGGCTTGCACTGCCGCCACCGTGAGCATGCGGCGAGGCTTGCACTGCCGCCACCGTGAGCATGCGGCGAGGCTTGCACTGCCGCCACCGTGAGCATGCGGCGAGGCTTGCACTGCCGCCACCGTGAGCATGCGGCGAGGCTTGCACTGCCGCCACCGTGAGCATGCGCGGAGGCTTGCACTGCCGCCACCGTGGGCATGCGGCGAGGCTTGCACTGCCGCCACCGTGAGCATGCGGCGAGGCTTGCACTGCCGCCACTCTACTCGTGAACCTAGGGTTGTGTTTTCTCTACCGTATTCGTGCGCTTAGGTTTGCACTGCCGCCACCGTGTGCATGCGGCGAGGCTTGCACTGCCGCCACCGTGAGCATGCGGCGAGGCTTGCACTGCCGCCACCGTGAGCATGCGGCGAGGCTTGCACTGCCGCCACTCTACTCGTGAACCTAGGGTTGTGTTTTCTCTACCGTATTCGTGCGCTTAGGGTTGCACTGCCGCCACTCTGCTCGTGGACCTAGGATTGTGTTTTCTCTACTGTATCCGTGCGCGCAGGGTTGCCGCAACCGTGTTTGTGAATTTTCAGCTGTTACCGCTAATCGATTGGAGGAGGGCAACGGACAAACACTGAGCATTGACAACTTTCAGTCTGGACACTTGTACACTTTATAATTCAAAATTTAAAATGCAGGGATCGTATCACAGTTGATGGAAGAGAATTAAGAAAGAATTAAGAAAGGAATACCTCCAAAATATGTGTATTACTTAAGAATATGACAGCTACGCAGTTTAAAACGAATGGCATATGTCTAAAGATTTATACACGAAAACAAAAGTTATAAATTAGTTTATCACGAAACTAGTACTACCAAAAATACATCCAAAGGTAGACAAATAACATCAGCCCTCCTACTGCAAATAAGTACCCTGCGAGACATTTATAGTTACATACAAGAACAAAAAACCGTACAATGCAAAATGTACAATAAACATTCTATTAACATTATATACAAACAAAAAGTATATGAACAAAATGCAATTCTAATCAAAAATATTAATAAGTCCTTGGGTTCCGGCACTCTGCTTTCTGGCACTTGCCTCGAACCCGCAAACCTCTTCGGCAAGGAAGCGCCATGTGCCAGTAATGTAATGTGGCCACTTCAGATCACACAGGTGAACAATAGCCATTAAACACGCCACAGCCTCCGTAAAAGAGAAATCCCTATCCCCAGAAATCACTACCCCCTCTGCGATGACAAAATAACGGGCATGTGTGCTCTCCAGCAACGATGCTGTAGGGCACTCGATCTTGATCGTTGGGGCTGCAGAGGTAGGGTCCTGTAAAACAATTGAACATGAGGGAATGTACAGTTCTTGGAACATTACATGCTTCACGTACTGCCCGATACCTACAGTGTTAATTTTCACCCATTTTAGGAGATGTTCCTTCGCCAAGAGCGGCAACCCCAGCAGCACAAACTCACGGATTGCTGAAATGTAGGGAAAACCGTTATATTTGGTCCCAAAGTGACTAGAGGATACCTCCAAGCCGAAGCACATCATGATCCGAAATCCAGCGCCACAGATTTGGCTGCAATAGGTTAACACTTAGAGTGACCTAAAGAGCCCACAAACCAGAGGAATTATTTTCTTAATATTCAATTAGATTTGAAAGAAATTCTTATCTTTAAAAAAATGGTATTGGTAAAAAGCAGGTTAAAACAAATCTTCTCTGTTAATTGCATTGCAATGTTGAATTCTTGAATTTACTTTTCTCCATCAATTGTTTTTAAAAAAATTGGGACTAGGTGTTTATTAGTAATTTAAGAAAAAAAGTACACTTTAATGTCTTATATACCCCACCAAATTTTAAAAGCTCTCTAACATTGCAGCTTTAGTTTTACTAAGTTCACGTAACTTATAAGAAGCCAGATCTGGTCTCTTCTAGGTTACGTGAACTTTGTAAAACTAAAGCTTGTCCCGATCCGAAGCTAGAGATTCGGGTCACTTTAACAATTCTATCATGTGCTCATAATTTTTCTCAGATCACGCATTGACGTCCAATACATTCAGAAAGAACAGCTGATTCTACAATTCTTTGCAACATTGCAGTACATGGAATGGGGAATATTTTGGTTTTACCAACGCTTTTACCAATTTTAAAAATATTTTAATACCTTGTGCTGACTGGGTGTCATGAAGGGCGTTGTATGCCTTGCAGACCCTGTCCGCATTGTCTCCTAGTTTAGATTTTAGCATACTGACCGCCCGGGCGCACTTGGCCGGAGTAAAATAATCAGTCAGGCAGTCCAGGATGCTTATGTTATAAAACCGCTCCACGTCATCCAATAGCTGCAAGATTTACAAAAAGATCAGTAAGCAAATTGTAAATTATGAGCATAAATTAATTATATAACATTAGGAAGTGTGGTGCACGCTTACATGACGTGGATCACGGAGGGGAGCGTACATGTTGAACGCCTCCCTGATGGGTACCCCGCGGTCCCTGAACACACGGCGCCTTGCTGACGCCGTGCAGTTGAGCCGCAGGATCACCGCATCGCTGTTGGGCTGAGGCCTTGCCCACTCCTCTGCCAGCTTCACACGGATCCGCTCCATGGTGGCCTCGTCGTCGGCAACCTCATCGTCCTCCGCCGAGGGGCCCTCGGCGCCCACGTTAATCGGACGAATTCGATCCTGTTAAAAAAAGGACGAAACCCTACCTACAATGGCCAAAATCGACACCTGCCGATAACTTTTATAAGCTAACGTACCAATCCGTGGCCACGATAGGCCCTCTCTCCGGCTTGGTACACACGAGATCCACCAGGAGCCTTCCGCCACTTGTTGATCCCCAGCTCCGCTCTCATTTGCGCCAGATGCTCGTCCCGGTGGCCATGTTTTCTTCTGTACGCTCTGAATGCCGTACGGAGAAGCTTCTTCCACGACGCCTGTGACAGTCGTAAATTGCATTACTAACTAGGGGGTTCTGAAAACGCGTCTTAATATAGGTTGTCTGATACAGGACAATGCGATCGGCTGCCTATGCATCCTGTCGCAGGCGCTCTGCGCAGGGAGCGACGCGCCTGGACTCAGTATGATACGGCTCGGCACGGCCAGGTGCAGTCGGCGCTACGTCCTGCCTCAAATCGATTGCACCTGGCCGTGCCGAGCCGCGCGGAAGTGAACCTCTCCATCCTGACTATAGGACGCCCCCAACGCGACGCGCCTGCGGCGGGATGGGTAGGCAGCCCATCGTACTGTCCTGTGTGACACCTGGTGCATTCAGATAACGTACACCAGGATCTACACGGTGTTGCAGCTGTGTTGCAGCACGCGACGAAGCATCTGATAAGCACGGGTATACCCCGAGCAACCTGTCTACAACACGTTGATATTCTCGGGTCACCGGGTACCTGGAACACGTCGAAACGCGTGATACACTGACCCCGAATAAGGATTCGTTCTCTGATGCACTCCAACAGTTGAACGTACACATAGCAGCTGTACCGCATCATGTCGGCACGCAAAGCATCAATGATTCTTTCCTTGTAGCACATGTCGATGGAGCGCCCGTGCTCTCGGATTGCTGTGGTTACGGCAGTCCCAAAGTTGGGCAGCTCGTAAACATGCGGGATTGGGCCGTCGCACACCCTAGGCCTTGGGGGGGCCGGGTCCTCCTCATCTGAGGCGAACATGTCTTCGTCGACACGTTCGACACTCGGTGTTGAGTCACGAGCAGCGTCCACGGTACTTACTACTAGAAAACAAATAAAGTCACAAATGAGACCAAATGTGGAGCACACGCTCCCCACAGGTAATACGTCCTAATAAAATTTTTATCAAGTTAAGTGTGACTTAATATTTGCCTTTGCAGAGCGTAAGCTGAAACAAGTGACACCCCCCCCCCCCCCCCCGTTTCTGTCACACAGAGCAAAACTAAATGCAACTGTTTTTAAAATTTCTTAACGTGCGACCGGCAAATAAACTGTAGCTACGGCACTGCCTGAGCTGGCAAAAGTACGTTATTGAATTGACGCAATAAATAAGACCAAACAATTAGATGTGCGCAAAGCAATGCATTTTGTTTCACGCTTACCAGAATCTTTCATTTCGATCAATACGGTGGCCATATCAGTCAGCACCGTGAAGTCTCTGACAGACAGATTGAAAATCTTTCCCCCGCGTTCAGTAGGCGACTTAATGGCATACTCCCTTGCTGGTTCAAAGTCGGCGAATGCCCTTCCGGCAGCACCGAGAATGCCCTCCCGTGACAGGGGCACGTTCTCCTCCACAACCTCGTCCTTGTTAAAGACAAGGTGCAGCGTGGCTGTCGGAGTCTCCTGGGAAACAATACAAAACAGAACATGTGAGCAGACTTCGTGGATAATACAGTTCTTTTCACCTGCATTGAGAATCACATTATTTTCGTACACTTTGACGCAGACACCCGCTCACAACTCACCATCTTCGATGCTCCGATGTCCCCCCCCTCCCCCACCGAGCGGCTAAAGAATTTACAAAGGCCTGTAACGGTACCTCAAGTACCGTTTCCCACCCATTGTGTAAGGATGCAAGCATTGAGACGATGCTAGCGCTTTCACTTCAATAACGAAATGTTCGTCATCGTCAACTTGTGTGCTCGGAATTGCGTATGCCTGTAAGTGCTTGTTGTACGAATCGACTTCTACATAGTGTCCATACAGAACTACTCTTCCGTCAAAAACTACTATCATGGCAGTGTTGAAAAAAATTGGGTCATAATCTACCATTTTCAGGATAGAGTAGGTACCTTTCCTGACTGTCACTCCCCTGGTTTTTGTCTCTATAGGAATCCTCACGAGTGCATTGCTTTGGCAGTTCAACTTTTTCTCAATGCACTTTCGTGCGTGCAAGGGCTTTATATCCCTTAGGTATACCAGTTTGCCAGCAACTGGCGTCTCTGTATGAAAGGGGAGTGCAGTTCCGTCTGCAAACTCTAAGCATCTCTTCTTTTGAAAACGCTCTGTTGCAGTTTTGGTTTCATTCACAAAATTTCTCCCTCGCAAGATGATCTGTTTTAAAGTCTGGTGAAAGCTCTCGAATCGCATGCACCACAGTAGCCTGAGAGGGCCAAATTCCTCTATTAATCTCGGGTAATGGACAAGGAAATGGAATTTAGTAGGGAAGACATCTGGGTACAATCGTACCCACATTTCATGGTGCTCGAAAATCAATTCTGAGAGCTCCACTATCATTTCCCCCGATACTTTAGGAGCCAAAACAATCTCACTTATCTGGAGTGCAATTTTATATACTTTCCAGTGCTCGTTGTCTGCTGGAATACTTTCTCCGATCATGAACGGCAAAAGTCGAAATAGAACCCATTTCTCCATGGCAGTGCCACCAATTTTTTTTTTCTCGTCAAGCCAGTCTTCAGGAAGTCCTGGATGTCTGTTGGCTGCATCTGTTGGTCCGTAACAAAATGAGTCTATTGCATCCTTGACACGCCGGAATGCCATTACTTTCGTGCGGTGCAGAGCTAGCAGCAACTGGCGAACATGTGTCGGCATAAAGCACTCCAAGATATCGTGCATTACATCCGGAGGAAGACAACGGAGGGGATTGAATTCTGGCACTTGAAACAGACAGGACCTCTCACGTATACCATACTCAGCAGCCAAAGCTGGGTCAACGCTTGCGAATAAGGACTGCCTCTCTAAAGACATTTCTGTTCTCATCGTGCAATCAGCCGTGCATCGTACAGCTCTCATACCTGTATAATCCACTAAGCAAAATCTGCATACTTTTCCGTTATTGAAACAGCATCGGAAACCTCCAAGTGCGTGTGCAGACAAGTTGTCTGCGCACACCACGGCCAGGGAACCAGTAAAATGCAGTCTTCTTCCAGCAGCAGTTATCACATGTAAGCCCTCATCTGATAAGACAGCCAGGTCTTCAATAAGCCTTTTGAAAACAACACTGTACGAGTATTTCTTCACAAGTTGCCAACGGCAAGCCAGGAGCAGATGAATGCTTTTAAGAGAGGACCTATATTCAGGGCTTAAGTTGTTGATATAAAAGTAAACAACTGCCATCTTATGTTTCCTGCTATGTGCTGCCAGAGCGTTCGTCACAGTGACCTCATCTGTGTACAGAACAAGTCGGAGGTGCGTTGGTCCCCGTCGAAGATGAGTACTTCGAGCAAACACATCACCAGACGAGAAATCGTCGTAGATCCCGTCAACAGAATCCTCTGAATCGTCTCTTAAAATATCACTGACCACGTCGTCGTACTTCAGGTACGCTTTCAACGTATCCAAAATTGGCACGTAGTGGAACACATCTCTCTTGCCAGCAGCGCCCACAGCGGCTGTTTCATCCTGAACTACGTCCTCGATTACGGCATCTGGAAGAGCCTCGACGTCATCAACGTCGCATTCCTCTTCATCCAAAGGGTTCGTCGGTACCTCTCGTTCAATTACTTCCTCTGAGAGATCGATCTCCACTGGCGAGACCCAACCTAAAGAACGAAGCTGTGCCGCTTCGCCAAGCTTAGAGCGCTCTAACACTTCGTGTAATTCCGGATTCTCCAATATTGTTCGAAGGTCCAAATCTAGATTGTGCCCATGACCCACAAAGTCTGAAACGGAATTGCTCCACTCTCTGTGCATTTCTCTAATGGTGTCGATGTACTCTTCATGCAAAACTTTGGCCACTCGACGTGGAATGTTAAACTTGTACTGCATTCTCAAGTAAAGGTATGGTATCTTTCTTCTCAGTTTATGCATAAGCTGGTCATACTTGTGCACCGCACGCTTGCGAGAGAGCATCGTCAAGTCAACTTCACTATCATCAAATGTACTACGATTTGAATTAACAGTGTCCGTATCTACTTCCACATGTTGGGCTGCATTGCTCTCTGCTCTCCGACTCAATTCATCTGGGTGCACATTAAGTAAATGAACACGTAGCGTTTCACTAGAGTTGAAACGTACGTCACATCCATCGACTAAACATAACCTGTTTATGCCCCTTTCTCGCCGATGAACTCTGCGC
Organism: Megalurothrips usitatus; assembly: GCA_026979955.1. Taxonomy (NCBI): domain Eukaryota; kingdom Metazoa; phylum Arthropoda; class Insecta; order Thysanoptera; family Thripidae; genus Megalurothrips; species Megalurothrips usitatus. The sequence continues at coordinate 1,489,506 of JAPTSV010000786.1, read as the reverse complement.
ATGTGCACCACCATCCCACTCACACTGCTGTCAACATGGGAGCACTGACCTATGTCACATGAATACATTTTTGGTACTGAGTACTCCAAATCCCTTTTTTAAATGTGAATTCTTTGCCGCAACGGTCGGAAGAGGGAGGCTCTGATTACACAGAATGCGTGGTTGACTAGAATTCCAGCTGAAATCAGTTAAAGGTATGATGCAACATCGAATACACACTAACTTCGTGGGGCTAATGTGCAAGTCATACCCCCCCCCCCCCCAAAAAAAAAAATACAAGAAACTATGATTAGTACACTGGCCCTATTAATACATCTGCGTCGACTCCAGTGCGTCGGTCTTAGTGACCCCAGTGACTGACTACGTAGGCAGTCCCGTGCAACACACGTGCAAAGCGGGGTGGCCTACCCAGTCAGGCGCCTGTTTTCCTCAGGGTATACGGCGGCAAAGGACTAGAGGGAAGGGCCTCGCGAATACACAACCGCCGCACTAATCGACTCCGTGTCCCTTTAATCAAATTATTAAATGCAATAGGGTATTCCGGGGAATTCTAATTCGGAATATAAGGAGTAACGCACGCTCCAGCCGATCCCTTCCCAAGCATGTACACGATGGCTAGCGTTACTTTGCTAACATGGCAGCCGATCCCTCTGAAACCTTTTCCTCGACTCTCAGTCCTACACTTGAGTCAAACCCCATAACGAATTTTTAAAAAAATACTTTCTTAAAAAATCCTTCCTGAAAAATGATTAGGTTTTCAAGGCGGAGCAGGCCACGGCGACCCGGTGGCGCGGGCGGCCGGGGGAGGAGGGAGGGGGGATGTCCCCACGGCCGGCGGGTGCCCCGACGGCGGAGGCCAGGACGGTCTTGTCGGCGACCCGGTGGAGCGGGCGGCCGGGGGAGGAGGGAGGGGGGATGTCCCCGCGGCCGGCGGGTGCCCCGACGGCGGAGGCCAGGACGGTCTTGTCGGCGACCCGGTGGAGCGGGCGGGCCGGGGGAGGAGGGAGGGGGGATGTCCCCGCGGCCGGCGGGTGCCCCGACGGCGGAGGCCAGGACGGTCTTGTCGGCGACCCGGTGGAGCGGGCGGGCGGGGGAGGAGGGAGGGGGGATGTCCCCGCGGCCGGCGGGTGCCCCGACGGCGGAGGCCAGGACGGTCTTGTCGGCGACCCGGTGGAGCGGGCGGCCGGGGGAGGAGGGAGGGGGGATGTCCCCGCGGCCGGCGGGTGCCCCGACGGCGGAGGCCAGGACGGTCTTGTCGGCGACCCGGTGGAGCGGGCGGCCGGGGGAGGAGGGAGGGGGGATGTCCCCGCGGCCGGCGGGTGCCCCGACGGCGGAGGCCAGGACGGTCTTGTCGGCGACCCGGTGGAGCGGGCGGGGGAGGAGGGAGGGGGGATGTCCCCGCGGCCGGCGGGTGCCCCGACGGCGGAGGCCAGGACGGTCTTGTCGGCGACCCGGTGGAGCGGGCCGGGGGAGGAGGGAGGGGGGATGTCCCCGCGGCCGGCGGGTGCCCCGACGGCGGAGGCCAGGACGGTCTTGTCGGCGACCCGGTGGCGCGGGCGGGCGGGGGAGGAGGGAGGGGGGATGTCCCCGCGGCCGGCGGCTGCCCCGACGGCGGAGGCCAGGACGGTCTTGTCGGCGACCCGGTGGAGCGGGCGGGCGGGGGAGGAGGGAGGGGGGATGTCCCCGCGGCCGGCGGCTGCCCCGACGGCGGAGGCCAGGACGGTCTTGTCGGCGACCCGATTCTGTCTTTCTCGTGCCTACTTCTTCCTCCTACACTCGGCGATCTGACCGTGCCGCCAACCCCCCCCCCCCCCCCCCCCAGCCTCTTATTCCTCTTCCCCACCCCCTCCCCCTCCCTTGTTTTAGCAGAGCGTGCTTGTAGCCTCGCACAGGGACCGCAGTAGTCTCATCGCCAGCTCCAGCATTCAAATTTCCACTAGCGCGGGCCAGAAATACCCCTTTACGTACCATTGAATAAATACTGACTGAGAATGGACAGACAAAGCCATCTTATGCTGCCTAATGAAGAAACAGCTAGCCAGCCCACCGATGAAGAGGCGCGCAAAAGGCTGTGACCGAGCCATGGCGAGGCGGGAGCCGGGTGATGCTACGCAACGCAATTCTCACTCTTCTGATTATGCATGGATTTTTATCGCGGATAACGGAAGAGAAAGCAATCTTTATATTAAAGCCGTAACTGAGCCCACTGGGAATTACAGTTAATGTACCATTTCTCTTCCTAACCTCCTCCACCCCGACCCGAACAAAGACACACTGGAGCGATGCACCTTGCAAAGTACACATTATCCATACTTACCATTGCATTAGAAGTATCCATTGATATTAGCAGCACAGAAGTTGCAAACACAAAAATACACTTCTAAAACCACCAAAATAATCCAAGGAGCACGATACACTGAGAGAATTGCATGGGAAAACTGACCCTGATTGAACTACAGCCATTCACAAGCAAAGGCAGCTGACTGAGTATTCGAAAGACCCAAACTCAGATTCCAAAATGGCCTGATTCATAGTGGTCAAAAAAGAGGACCACTACGAAAACTAAAAATTAGTGTCACCGATTTTGACGACTGATCGTGCTTCTTCTCTAAATTTGAACAGCTGGATCTATGAATTTAGGATACTTCTGGCCAGTTGAGAAAACAGTTATAACGCTACCATTGCATCAACAAACTATAGGTTAGTGGAAAGCGCCCATACCATATACCACCTGATCCTACAAAATAGGTCCTTCCGCGGGGTACTACCCATAAAGACTCAATTTTAAATCTGTGGAAAGGTATAAAATGTTGATTAATTTTTTTTTTTGGAAAGGAAATGCCATTTCCGGTTAAATATCCCTGGGTTGCACTCACCAGAATCACAGAATCAAATGACAGTTAATATTACTGCGCGCTACCCAGTTCCTGAGGTTAAACTCCTAAGGATTACCTTTCACCCGAGGAACTTTTCATCAAATCACTGCACTTTTTATTTCGATCAGCGGATACCTGCACACAGAGTGAGTAATAATTAGTACATTGCATTTACAGGGTTCCCGACCAGAACGCATCTTGTCGTGTTTCTAATTTTACTAAATGATCTGCTACAGCTGTGTTCAAGCACTGTTATTCTATTTTGTTGCAGACTCATAGAAATGTTTAATGAAAATGCGCCTGAGACCTGGGTGCTTGTCTCTACTATAAAATGGAACCCGCTATGGATTATTGCGGAACCATGCTATGAGTCCAAAGGAGCCTACGCACATGTGTGCACAACCGACCGTGAAGCCTGGCTGTTAATGACATATCAATTCGGACATATAGACACAATAGAAAACCTAAGTGATTGCGAGTTTGTTTACAGATTTGGTCTGTTAATGGAGCACATGAATGTGTGAATGTTTTAACTAGCAATTGACTTATAATTTACTTCACTGTTTTGCAGAAAGTTTGGATGCTGTATTCTGTGCATTCCATGCTGTCTTTGTAGATTTTGTCAACCTACATGGTGACACAGACAGAATGTCTTGCGAGTCCCCTGAGGTGGGTCTTTTTTATCATCGAAAAACAAACAGATCATTTACAGCAAGTACTTATCTATTCTGTTTTATCTGTACATCAGGACTGGCAAATCGTTCGATGCCTTGAGGACCGAGTAGGAGAGACATGGAAATTACTGTGTCCACCGAACACGTATAGTGATTTTATGTATAATTACTTAATGAGGCTACCTACGCCTTACACACCAATGAAGATTTACAAAAAATGGCCACGTTCTCAAGAGTCTCCTAGCTCCGATTCAGAATAAATCATTCACACTTATCCACGAACAGCACATTTTGAATGAAGAGTGGCATCAGAAATAAAGTATATTATGTGTATGTTGTGTATATAATGTCGATACTACAATGTAGCAACAGAGCCCCATTCCTACATATACGATGATGAAAAATGTACATGCCTTAACTTACAATCTGCATTGTGGGTGTGGACATGGAGTTTCCTATTAAGTTGAGGAGTACACTTATTTGTGTTCACGAGAAACTGAGTAGTACAATAAAATACACTGTACTAAGAGTTAAGAAGTCACTTGCATGAGCAATAGCCAACCCAGATTTTGAATCACAATTTGTAAACGAGTCCTGTATCAGTGACCTGATCAACAGACTAACAATTTAGATTGAGGTGGATTTCACATCAAATCATCTGAAACCCCTCCCTTAAAGTCTAGTTCCCTTTCCAAGTCAAAATCCCAAAGGATATAATTAAAAAAGAAAAAAATATTGGCATGCATTCAATAATTAACGCAGACCAGGCATGTTCAGACTCTCAGATGTAAGCAGTGTGGAAGATTGGATAAGAATGGAAGTGAAATTATTTTATAACACAAATGTGAACCACAAATGTAACCCAATATTAGTAACATTAGTGAATCAGTAGTAAATTTTGCAAGAGATGTTTTTTGAGATATTTGAGAGATGAGACAGTTGAATTCATATAAGGTGCTGGCCCTACAGTTTGAGATGCGCTGATATATTTGGAGGAATAGTTCGGTATGAAACATTGATATGGACAGCCACCCATGCAGACCGGTAATCACCTTCGTATCAGTACATTTGCTGAAGCGGACTGAATCACTAGACATATAATAACCATTGTCCAAACTAATTTATTTTAAACTCTTACACCTTGACCCCAAAAAATGTCAAACTCTAAAATTTCATCAAAAATTGTAAAACTTTCCTTTTGAAGTACTTCACACACTACTTTGAATGAAAATCAGCCATGTTTGGGTGCGTGCTCTCATGTATAAAAGTTAGTTTCATATGTGACTTTGGCCACTCCAACACACCATGAGCCAGCCCATCGATTCTCAGCTACCAACATGCAGAACAAGTATTTTTTAGTTCATTCAGTGTCGACAACTTATAAAGCTTGGTCCAGTTCATATAGAACGTACATTACTAAGAACTCTAATCACACTTTTAAACGTGCATGAAATAATTAACGCAGACCAGGCATGTTCAGACTCTCAGATGTAAGCAGTGTGGAAGATTGGATAAGAATGGAAGTGAAATTATTTTTATAACACAAATGTGAACACAAGTGTAACCCAATATTAGTAACATTAGTGATTGAGTAGTAAATTTTGTAAGAGATGTTTTTTGAGATATTTGAGAGATGAGACAGTTGAATTCATATAAGGTGCTGGCCCTACAGTTTTAGATGCACTGATATACTTGGAGGAATGGTTCGATACGAAACATTGATATGGACAGCCACCCATGCAGAAAGGTAATACCCTTCGTATCAGTACATTTGCTGAAGCGGACTGAATCACTAGACATATAATAACCATTGTCGAGACAAATTTATTTTTCACTCTCATAGCTTCCACCCGCAAGACAGATAATAAAATGTAGTATGAAGCATAAAATTGATTTGTTTCAATTTGTTTCAAAGCATTTTAAAACATTAACATATTGATCAATACTGAGACATAATTTCTTGAACAAATTGAGACTGTGATACATCACATCCAAAGAGCACCAGCTTAACGTTTGTGGGATCTAAGCCATCCCATTTCGCGAGACGCCTTAGATACTCAGTGGCTTCCATCTTTGCCTGTTCTTCCGTTTCTGAAAAGGAAAGAGGACAAATGAAAAATAAGAACAAGCACAACACAATTTATTTTCAACAGCGATGGCAGGCATCTGACCTCCGCTTCCAAGGACAACAACTGTATGAGAGGTAGCATCGTCCCACAGCTCGATTATACTGGATGGCTCCAGTGCGCGTCCCTCTGAATCGATTTCAGTTAACTCCACACTTTCGTTATGGAAATAGAAAACAACTATATGAAGGACAGGAGCTCCATGGGACTGTTGGCTCGCTTCACAGGTTAGGTACTGCTCCTAAAACACATTTTTAAAAAAATATTCATAATTTTAGACATGAGTTAAGAACTACCTAACCACACAAAAAGAGCAAAGAAGGTAATTAAAAGCACGTACCATGATAGTTGTGCTGCTGAACTTCAAATTTCAATCTTCAAACTTGCCTTCAGAACAATATATTTTTCTCTCTCGCACTGGTTGCCGACCATTGCCGACTTACGTCCAGGTAGGAGGGTAGAGGGGGGGGGGGGCAGAGGGCTGCGGGGGAGGCGAGGGAGGGCGCTGTAGGTGTTGTCAAATGTATCTCAACGCTGCCAGATTGCTCAAAGCCCCCCCCCCCCCCTCTCTCTCTCCTACTACTGACGCGTACGCGCATGGGTGAAGGTCAACGGACGTAGGGATCACTGGTCGTAGTACTACAGGACACAATGGACAGCTCACGACGCTGTGTGCCACTGGCAGAAGAACAAAGACGAGGTGACACGCGGGGATAATGATGAGGTTTCCCGAAGACGTCTTAGCTTGGGCGGGCTCACACACTTCACACATCGCCCAATCACTAGCTACTTCGGCCAATATGAGAAAAGAAGTACGAAACGCATTTACAATATTTTACCACCTTAATTTAATTACCATTAATGCAGCACAAGTCGGGAACAAAGCCAATAAGCTTTAAAAAAAAGCTGCAAAACTTAATGTAGCATTTAAAAAAAAGGAATGGAGAACCTAATGTGGTTGTTAGCAACCGCGAACGTCCTAACCTGTCTCCACTCGTTTTTCTCTGGTTCAGCGGCTCACAAGACAACCGTAGACACCTCACACTGTGCCACATGAGAATTCGATTGATGGCGTGATAGTCCAGCCTAGCCGCACCAAGCACCGCGTACAGTAGGACAAATAGCAGCACACACGTACATGAAGACAACCCTTCACCATTCATTTCCAGCATGCGTGTACTACAGGAGTCAAGCGTGTGCTGCACCGGCGGTAGCGGCGGAGCTAACAGAGCGACGGCCCGCGGGCGCGGCAGGGCGCGGCCCTTGCGTTCTGGAGCCACAAATATAGATAAAGTGGGAGCTGGGATGAGAAGTCCACCGGTGTATACACGATATGCGGGGACAAGAATTGTGTGGTAAAACTGAAACCTACCTTGCTGCTGCAAATTTTGACGTGGTGCGCAACCAACACCGTTGCGGACGGACGGTCAAGCACAGCTCACTGCCCGGCGACGACTGAGCCGTGAGGAGACCAAGGAGGCAGGCAAACCTGCCTCTGCCTGGATCCCGGCGGGCTCGGGGCTCGGGTCGGCAAACTCAGCCTTCTTGGGCAGGTGAGGAAGGCCGGGGGGGGGGGGGGGGGGGGCGTTCCTCGGGTGACGCCGGGACAATAAGGTGAGGCAGGGTAGGGCAAATTTAACACAAACCAAAGCTTCGATTTTGGACAGAAGAGAGCCTACGTCGAAAGCACGGTGGCAAGTTTTAACTTAACATGCAGCACTGCTGAAGAATATACGTGTAAGACGGCGTAATCAAAGTTACATGAAAAAAAAAGACGAGGAAATTGACAAGGTCTATAAATCGGTCCGGTTTGCGAGACTAGTAAATAAATTTACGATGGCACTGCTAACAAGGCGCACTGGCTGGCTCCGTCCCCCGTCCCCGAGACAGGTATACTGGCTGGAGGACACAGTATTATACTCGGACTAACCGTAGCCCCGCTGTGATGAAGTACGAGTTACGTAGGTATTTTACAAAAAAAGCACCCGCTTCTCCTCCCCCGCCCGCGCCACCGGGTCGCCGACAAGACCGCCTTGGCCTTCGCCGTCGTGCACCCGCCGGCCGCTGGGACAGCCCCCTCCCCCCTCCCCCGCCCGCCCTCACCGCCGACAAGACCGTCTCGGCCTTCGCCGTCGTGCACCCGCCGGCCGCGGGGACAGCCCCCCCTCCCCCGCCCGCCCGCGCCAACGGGTCGCCGACAAGACCGTCTTGGCCTACGCCGTCGGGCACCCGCCGGCCGCGGGGACAGCCCCCCTCCCCCGCCCGCCCGCGCCAACGGGTCGCCGACAAGACCGCCTTGGCCTTCGCCGTCGTGCACCCGCCGGCCGCTGGGACAGCCCCCTCCCCCCTCCCCCGCCCGCCCTCACCGCCGACAAGACCGTCTCGGCCTTCGCCGTCGTGCACCCGCCGGCCGCGGGGACAGCCCCCCCTCCCCCGCCCGCCCGCGCCAACGGGTCGCCGACAAGACCGTCTTGGCCTACGCCGTCGGGCACCCGCCGGCCGCGGGGACAGCCCCCCTCCCCCGCCCGCCCGCGCCAACGGGTCGCCGACAAGACCGTCTTGGCCTACGCCGTCGGGCAGCCGCCGGCCGCGGGGACAGCCCCCTCCCCCCTCCCCCGCCGCCGTCGTGCACCCGCCGGCCGCGGGGACAGCCCCCCCTCCCCCGCCCGCCCGCGCCGCCGGGTCGCCGACAAGACCGTCTTGGCCTACGCCGTCGGGCAGCCGCCGGCCGCGGGGACATCCCCCCTCCTTCCCCCCTCCCCCGCCCGCCCGCGCCGCCGACAAGACCGTCTTGGCCTCCGCCGTCGGGCAACCGCCGGCCGCGGGGACAGCCCCCTCCCTTCTCCCGTGAGATGCCCCCGCGTGTGCCCCTTCCCTCTTCCCCATCCTCCTCCTTCCCCGGCCTTCTACGCCCCCCTGGGCGTAACAATGGTAGCACACCAACTCGAGGCCGGCACGGGCTTAACCTCGGAAACTGTCCACCTTCATTCGTTTTGTTCTAGTGGAGGCCTTTGGTTCAATCGATGGTTCAGCAAGGGGCTTGCTAACGGTGGGGACAGCATTGAGCTTTCGTT
>JAPTSV010000786.1:1279692-1480256 GCA_026979955.1 Megalurothrips usitatus | reverse complement strand
ATGTTCACGTGGCGTGCGCGCTGTGGGCTTGTGGTCTAATATTAAGACGCTCTGTCTCAGCTTAGGCAAAATTATCAGGACAGGGCACCGGGCTTGGGTGAGCTTAAGTAGAAGTCTGTTGCTCTCCATGTTCACAAACATTTATCCCACGCAGTAAATTTGAATATGCATCACTCTTGTCGTGGTCACAGCATTGTAATTTTTAAATTATGTCGGAAAACCAAGTCTAGATCTGATATACAGGGCTTTCTGGTACTTTGCTTGTGATAGAAGTTCCCCTGGTGTGTGCGATTCGAACTTGACCAGAATGGGATAGGGACCTGATATTCTATGGCAGCTTTATCACTCTGTGAGGAGCCTCTGTTACAGTTTTTGATTATTTTGTAATGACTGACAAGTGTCATATTTGTTTTATTATCATCTGGGGAGAGAGAACCCTTGCATCAGTGGCAAAGGGGTAATCGATTCCATATTTCTACTTACCACCTGGTGCGCAAGTGTGGGATGGCCCCTTTCTTGTTATTTTTTAATACTTTAACGGATGCAGTTCAAACTGGGTTTATTGTCCTCCGGTGTTTGGCTTAAGTTCAGTGAGGTTCTGTTATTGCCTATTTTGGGTCTGTGTCCTGAATCCTTTCTTATTAATGTACTTTGACCGTGTGTGTTGTTGCTGTATGGAAATAGTGTCGCCGGTGCCATTAACTGATAGCTTGTATATCTTGAACCTTTCCTCGGAGTGAGCCAACCCCCACAAACTACCTTGCTAAAGGCCGTGTCGTTACACGTCTCTCTCGCACATTCCCGCTCGGGATACCAACCTAACGCACCCAAAATCAGAACCAGAGGGAAAAATCCCTTCGTCCATGGGGGGAAATTTCCCATTATGCAGGGCAGCCTTCGCGTGCCTCCGTGGCTCGGTTGAACGCGCCTTTCAAAAGCTGCCTCTAATTTTTGTTTGGGCATCAGCATCGTGGGGTATCAATAAGAATTCAAAATCATACATTAAAATGTTTATAATTCAGTCATATATGTACAAAATGATGCGATTAACGACAGTACATGTCACTTCACTTGACAGAAGTACATGAGCTGGCAGCAGCAACCCTAGGAAAAAAGATTAAATTAAATTTAAGTAATATCCCCCAAATTTTGCTCGGAATAAATCTATTTCAGAAGGGGCTGAAAAACTGAAAGTATTAAAGGAAATTTATATCAATAAAGATGTGATACAAACTAAGCACATTGTTTACCAGTGGACGCCGTCAGCGCCACTCAGAAGAATCTATTTACACAGAGTTGCCACACATCTGACACTTCAGTGGTTTACTTGAAGTACCAATAACAAAACAGTTCTGTATTTTCTGTTCTTTGAACGGGAGCATTTCCCGATTAATTGCAAAATTAGTTTCGTGCCTAACTTTTTGAACTTTTGCATTTGTGTAGTGGTAGCCCGAGTGTGAACTTTAAACAGTTGACTGGTAGGATCTCTCGTCCAATCCGAGTTGGTGGGGGTTGGAGTGAGCTGAGTAATGTATTCAATTGAATTTGAAGCAGTACTCCAGTAAATGAGTGCATTCTTGTAGGATTGCAGAATTACGGCTACCTGCTCGCGCTATGTGAATGTTTCGGATGCATTTACTGTTCTGAGCTGGCATGGCTTTCTTAAAGGTTCTTGGCCTTAAATATTTCAAAATATTTATGTGTTCACTTGTATATTTGTTACGGTCCGTCAACCGGCTAATGTTGACATTAACCGGCTAGTGTCGACATTATCTAGGACCGATGGCTAATGTCCGTGCGGACCTGGCTAAGGTTGGTAGCGGCGGCTAATAGCGAAGGCGGTGGCGAAAGGCTAAGGCGATAGGTAAACGTTGCCCGTGGCAACCGTTCGCAACCGCAAGGATGGCGTCTCCACCGGACCGCGCGGATTTTGAAGCCAAGCTTACGGAGAAATTGGCAAGCAAAAGGGCAGATCACGGTCCGCCCGTCCCCTCCATGCTTCCCCTGCGTCTCCGTTCGTTGGCTTCCCAACGCCCAATCGGCGGCTAGAGCTATCCAGCTGTCGCGATCCTCCCCCCGTGCCGGATCTTCTCGCAGGACGTGCTCGGTGTGCGGAGAGAGTGCAGGAGAAGACGACCTGTGCATCTCGTGTGACCAGGTCGTCCACGCGGTCTGCGCGGAGCGTGAAAAGTGCCTGCTCTGCGCCCGACGCGTCAGAATCAGTGAGAAGAGGCGAATCGCCCATGCGAACCTCCTGACGCAGGCAGACAAGATGCGGAGGGTGTCTAGGGGCAAGTTTTCCCCGGCCACCGTGGGGGACACCGTGGCTATCCCGCTGCCTGACGTCGACCGCGGCAAGAGGGACCCGCGGGACGTAATCGCGGCGATCAAGAGCGTAAGGGAGGATGGGTTTTACCAAGTGGGGAATGCGGACGGAACGCTGCGCAACCTCCTATCCCGTAATCAATTTACAGTGAACAGGGAGATTGTCAAGCTGGATGCCGTAAATCCCACGCTTCGCAGCCGCCGTGACCTTGCCTCCAAAGGGTCATGCTTAGGGGGACAAGGATTTTCCCGGTGCAACTGCACGACCAAATATGTGAACAAGCGGTGCGGGTGCCGCCAGAAAAATAACTGCAAGTCCAATTGTCATAGCGGCACCGCTTGCACGAACAAGTGACATTTGTATCAATAAATGAGAATACCTTTCACCACCACCGCCTTCGCCAGTAGCCGCCGCTACCAACCTTAGCCGGTGTGGGACGATAATCTTACTCCCGCGATGATTGTACTGGGGGGTAACATAATCGCACGATAATCATACTCCCCCCGCCGGTCCACCACCGGTCCACCCCCAGCACGCCGACCACTGAGGAGTAGGATTATCGTGCGATAATGCTACTCCCCTGCGGGGAAGTAAGATTATCGCACGATAATCATACTCCCCCGAAAATATTGCATTTTGACACCACTAGCACACGGCTGGCTGCGAATAACGCAACCAGATGACTGTGAATAGCGCGGCACGCGGTTAGGGGCCGTCAGTAAATTCCCCTGACATGCATAACACAGTCCATTACAGGGGAGTAGCATTATCGCACGGTGTATCTACTCCCCTGCCTTGGCAGTGCGCAGGGGTAGTAAGGTTATCGCACGGTGATTGTAGTCCCCTGCCTTGACACTGCCCAGGGGGAGTAGTATTATCGCACGGTGGTTCCCCCCCCCCCCCTGCCTCCGCCTATGGTCACGGGGAGTAGTATTATCGCACGGTGATTGTACTCCCCTGCCTTGACACTGCCCAGGGGGAGTAGTATTATCGCACGGTGGTTCCACTCCCCTGCCTCAGCCTATGGCCAGGGGGAGTAGTATTAACGCACGGTGATTCTACTCCCCTGCCACCGTAGAAGAGACCAACAAAAATATGATTCTGGGGGATAGTTTAGAACTAAATGGTGTCTGCATCTCATCGACAGGATGAGCAGGTATAAAATAACGTAGCAAATTGATTTTCTCTCAAAATATATTGTCAAATAGTCATAAAATACGAAAAAAACATTCTAAAACGGAAGCATTCTAAAAAGTAATGTAGCAGAACAAGGGAGATAAAAGGACATCTACATGAATAACTTAAACATTAATAACTTAATCAGCCACATTAGTTTCTGCTAACATATCACACATTGTAACAAGACTGTCCGGGTGAACGCAGAGCGTTAATGGAAAGGCTCGTTCTTTGTGTGCACGTACCTTACATGAAATTCTATCGGAATTTTTTGGAGTTTTCTAATAGGATCTCACATAGAAGTAAAAAGAACGAGTTTAGCGCTCGCCTTGTCTGTTTCGTCTTTCATCTCGAAAATTGAATAACGTAGACATGTTCTGATGATGCTGTTTTTACAAGGGGAGGTCGTCTGTCATAGTTATCCGTACACGAGCGCGGTGCACGGCTCAGTCTATAGCATCATTTTGCTTTCATAATATCATAACGATACCGCCTTAACGAGATCCACTCAGTCTCCGGATGCGGAGAAGAAACGCTCACACAAACGAGGGAAACGTCGCAAGACGAAACGCCTCAAGAACGCATGGCTCTCGTTAGAAGGTATCGATAATATTTGCATTGTGTAGTACTCCGTACACGGCCAAGAGGACTTGACCCCCCATCGTGTTTTTATCGGTCGGTGATGAAGACAGCGCGAATTTTTGGGAAAACACGAAAAATAAGATTACTCTTTTTCTGAAGATCGCCGCTAGAGCAGGCGGGGAAGAGGCACTGTTCGCGGTCAACAATCGACTCTGCCGTGGTGCCGCTCGGAGTAACGTAAGTTTGACAATAGGGGATGCGCGGTCTGCGACGTAGCGGCTACGTCCCAATGATATGTTAGGAAAATATCGAAAATATATGTTGCCATTACCTTTATGTTTGTAGTGCTTGACATAACGATGTCATTAAATATTTTTATTTGATTTTGGAAATGTGGAACTTGGATTTAATAGAGATCAAAGGACGAGTCCATCCTGGAATGCAATGGCGTTCACCACGGCAGTCTTCATTTTCATATGATTTCATACATTTAGTAAAACTTGCCGCTGCCATCCACTGGCGGTCCAATTACTCCGAGCGGCACTACGGTGGACGAGCGATTGTTGACCGGCGGCAGCGCCTATTCCCCATACACGGTGCCTACGTTCCCAAGAGAAGAGTAATTAGTTTTTCGTTAAAAAAAAATAGTTCGTGAGGATTGAACTACATAAGAGTCCGATCAAAACTGTATACTCAGAACATTCCTATGTTATGTAGTTTTGGAGATGAAAGTGTGGTTTAACAGACAGGGCGAGCGCAATACTCGTTCTATTTTGCTACAGCATATGTAGTAGTAGCAAAAAACGAGTAAGAAGTATCGAACAATTTGAAGCAATATTTAATTTTATTAATTCTCTCAGTATTTGCCCAGGACTTAGCCGCTAAAGCTGACGCCCGGCAGCGGAGCGCGCTGTGTGCATTATTGACTGGGCCCAGCGGATCGTCACAAGTCAACCGCTCTGCAATCTGCGGTCTCTAAATTCCATGAAAGCGATAAACTTGAACTATTTAAAGCGGTAATATATGTCATTTTCAAAACTACATCGACATGCGATCAAAACGCCGCGTAAACGATTTTCTTGCGTAACGCGGTTTTCGAGTTGAAAGGGGGTCTTAGTACAGCCCCAAACATATTATGCTTCAATCAAGAGCAAATTATGCTTAATTTTAGCTGAGCTAGATTCCAGTATAGCTGTACGGTTCAGTTAAATCAAGTACAGCACATGCTTCAATAACAAAATTATTTACAAAATTACATATTGTCAAAAAATGATCTGATAGACTGCGCCATTTTCAGGGCAAACAACTGACAACCCAATTTCACCTGGGTGGCATTCGAACCCCCCAACCGCTGATGTTACTGCGTTTTCCTTGAAATTTGGGATTTTTGGTACCGTGCGATAATACTACTCCCCCTGGGCAGTGTCAAGGCAGGGGAGTACAATCACCGTGCGATAATACTACTCCCCCTGACCATAGGCTGAGGCAGGGAAGTAGAATCACCGTGCGATAATACTACTCCCCCAGGGCAGTGTCAAGGCAGGGGACTACAATCACCGTGCGATAATGCTACTCCCCTGTAATGGACTGTGTTATGCATGTCAGGGGAATTTACTGACGGCCCCTAACCGCGTGCCGCGCTATTCACAGTCATCTGGTTGCGTTATTCGCAGCCAGCCGTGTGCTAGTGGTGTCAAAATTCAATATTTTCGGGGGAGTACGATTATCGTGCGATAATCTTACTCCCCCAGCAGGGGAGTAGCATCATCGCACGGTAATTCTACTCTCCAGTGGTCGGCGTGCTGTGGGAGTAGTATTATCGCACGATAATACTACTCCCCAGCGGGTCCACCACTGGGGGAGTGAGATTATCGTGCGATAATGTTACCCCCCAGTACAATCATCGCGGGAGTAAGATTATCGTCCCACACCGGCTAAAGTCCGCGTGACGGTCCGCACGGGCATTAGCCATCGGTCCTGGATAATGTCGACACTAGCCGGCTAATGTCAACATTAGCCGGGTGACGGATCTTAACCGTAACATGTATGTTCAGTATGATTATTATTTTTAATGCTCTCAGGCTGCTAGCTGATGATTGTGTTGTCAGTCATATCTTTCAAAATCACCCACAATGAGTCTTTCTTCCATGAGCATTTTACTTATCCTCAGCATATATGCATATTTTTCCTCTGGCCCCTGAACAAATTTCATTATGTTCTACATAAATTCGTGAGTCACACTTTGAAGTCCCTTGCTATGCAAGACCCAACATCTTTCTCATTCATTGTATTTGACTGAGCTGTGCTGTATTTGTTAATGTTTGTTTCATCCACTGCTTTTGATTCCCAGGTGCACAGGGTGTCCTACCCACATACAGTGCAGCGCGTTGGGAAGCCTATCCCCCGATCTGCAGGCGCACCGCTTTCCGGGGCACCGGCAGGCTCTAGCGGCTGGCTGCAAACTGCCAAAAGTGCTATTCAACTATCCGCGTCGAGTCGGGCGGGGCAAACCAAACAAGCATTACCCGATTCTTTTTGCGTGGACGGTTCGCTAACTCGTCCCCGTTCACTCGCAAAGAATGAGGATTATCGTCTCTGCCTGACCCGACCCTGCCTTACCCCGGACCCTTACGCATAGGGTTGGAGGAGTAGATGTTTCTATTAAAACTTAAAACCAAAGATTGATTTATTCGTAATGTTCCAAATGATAGTATGGAAAAATAATGTCTGACATGACCAGGTGCAATCGATGACAATCCATAGGACTTGAGAATATCCCAATATATTTTTTACGGTGATTGGGCAAATGATCGATAAGGTTGATCAACGAATAACTTTTCTTCCTCCAGTGGATTGCTGCGAGGTAAGTCGGAGCGGCCGTGCAGCTGACCATGTCGTATGCGAGAATTAGATGTTGCAGCCATTGAGGAACGTCGCCACCTGGCTCTTGCAGGGCTCGTACGTGCTTTTCCAGGGATCCCAAGTGTTCTTGGACTGGGCGTACATGGTCTTGATGCAACTGATGGTCCCATCGATGCTGTTGAGCAGACTGTCGCAGGACACCTTGCATCGGTTCTCGTTGGGCTTTGGAGACTGGGCGCTGGTGCACCAGTACGCATTACTGATCTGGAAGAGGCCGTAGAACCTGGTGCCGTCCCCAAGGGGTTTACTGATGACCTCCGAGTGGTAGTTCGACTCACGGGACGCGATGCAAACCCACGTGGCCAGGTCCTTCCGAGGGATGTTGTGTCTGCGAATGATGGTGGACGAGTTGATTACGCCTGCCGGTGCCGATCACCACATCACGCTAAATGCTTATGTACAATTACGTGCAGAAGTGCGTACAAATTTGTGCATACGTAGGTTGCGTATAAATTCGTACAGTATGTACAACAAATTGCGAACAAAACTTCAAAATTGTACATAATTTACGTACGAAATTCGTACGTAAGCTGCGTACACCGTAAATTGTAAGGTGAGGTTCCGCACCCTTAGAAGGGCGAACAATTTGACTCAAATTTCAATACTTTTTAAGGGCGAGGTTCAAAGTGATCATCCCAATTGGGTAATGTTACTAGAATACTCGCCCTGAAAGGGCGATGTTTGAGGGACGTTTCCCTTTGAGGGTGAGGTTCATTTCGCTAATAGAGTAATGAAAAGTCCATCACCCTAAAAAGGCGACGCACACCTGCATCGCCCAAATTACGTGATAAACTTCACCCTTCGTTTTCCAGTGTATGCACGAAATTGTGCAGAAGAATTTAGTGAGTTCACTAAATTACACAATATTAAACTATGCAATATTAGCGGCGTGCCTTATTGCAGAGGCTGCCAGTTCGTTCCGAGTCAGCATAAAGAACCGATACTCAGAAGTGTGCTCCAAGCTTCAACTTGCAGGGTTCCAAAGCGTGAACTTGATTAATTCGCTCTTAGGGGATGACCCACCCTCTTACCTGGCCAAACGTTGAAAACCAAGAAACCTGCAGAGGGGATGGGGCGACCCTTGTTCTGACCAATCTTTGCAAATTGCAGCACTAGCATAATAACATTTCCAGCCGTGACCATAAAAATGATACTACAACCCTGTCATTGTGCCTGCTCCTGTTTACCAAAATTTTGCGCAATACGCGCGTGCGAACACTTGTCTTTTCCGTACAATCGAACCACTGTGCTGGGCGCATGCGGACATGCCCCCCCCCGGGCGATAGTGTCAGCCACCAGCCGACTTGAAAAATTGTCACCTTAGCTCTCGCTGCCGATGTGTTACGACCAAAACATGGGGTCCCAACAGCGCGGCTTCGGAGTCGTTCCTCCGGGACGCGCGCCATGTGAGCAGGAGCGGTTGCACGGCAAATGTGCGCGTTGGCGCGCGCGACGCCTAGCGTTTTAGCGGAATCGCACGGGCTTGGATCCGTGCGGATTTCTTTTTACGGGGGTGGTTTAACATTTTAAATGTCCCGCGGTCCTGGTCCAATACGTACGTCAGCAGCGTGCGAGCCAATTCGCAGCGATCCCATACTTTCGCAGAGCCCAGCTCCGCCAAGGCCAGGGCTACGCCAACGACCAAGAGGAGACGAGTCATCATGTGCGCGAACGGACAAAGTATGACCCCGAGAAGGTACAGGCTCACGGTTAAATATTGTCAAACACCCACCGGCCCCACAGGAAATGGCCGAACTCTACCCAGTCGTGAATCACGAACTTGGACAGTTTACGTCAGCGTCAGACACATGCACACCTTATCAGCCACGGCAGAGAAGCGTGTGCGGCCGTAATAGATCTAAGAAAACACTACTTTTGTACCACATTTTGTCAGTACAGTACATAAGGAAAAGGAACGAAATACAACGTTGTATTAGGGTAGGGTACTTGTTTTACCGTTTTTACCTTGTTCTGGTTTCCCTAACCACTCGCAACCCCTAACCTAACACACACAGTAGAATTTTGGTTCAGAAATTTCCAAACAAGTTGTGCTGCAAATTTTCCTTTCAGTTTTTCAGAAAAATCAAAAAATAATACGGAATTTTCCAACACATGAAAATCGTGACTTGAAATGCGGAACGTTCATTTCCAGCGGGTGGCAACTCCGCCGCGCGGGCTAATACCATGTCTCCCGAGTCCGGGTGGAGGGCGCGCGTCGCCATTGGCCCGCGCTCGGCACTTCTAACAGCGATTTCTCAATAAAACTAGATTCCAATACGAAACCCGGGGCAAAAAAAGCCAGCGCTAAGGTTTCAAAGAACACGCCAGTATTTTTTTCGTCTCAGATAACGTAACCGTTTGATTACATTAACGAATACAAGATATGGCAGCATCCCGGCGCCGCCCCCCGCGTCATTGTTTTTTATTTTTGAGGTTAAGGAGACGTTTTACACCCCAACATGCAGCAAGCCGATTGTTCCTCACACTTTGGAGCACACGTACATATGCACAGATTTTCGAAAACACTTACCTGATAGCAGTAATACATTTTTTTAAGATTTGAGGTTAAAACGGCCTCATCACTTAAAAAATTCAAACAAAATACACACTGGACGAATCTTGAAGCGAGACACCTCCTACACCGAGCGAAATTTTATGTAAAACCTTATTCTGACCTTCTTCATACGATTCTATTCACTAAACTTGAAATATATGAGAGACACCAGCTCTTATCTTATCTTACATCATCCTTTCGTTATCAATGCCGCTCAACCAGTCATGACCTACCCTTACCTGCCTGAGCCTAACCTACCCAAGCCTCCACTAACCTAACCTAACCGAGCGTAACACACTGGAGTCACTGATCCGCCCCTCCACGACAGGCGCATGGCGCGTACTGACCACCGCCTAACCGGCGGATATTAAATTTTAGACCACTTGTTAAAATTATCTAAGAAACCGCTTTGGCTACGGTGCCCCTGAGGGGAGGTTGACTCTGGTATGATGCAAGAAAGATGTGGTACAAATTTGAGCTTTTTGCGTCTAACCGCTCTAGAGAAATCGCGCGGAGTCAACATCCCCTCAGGGGCACCGCAGCCCAAGCGGTTTCTTAGATAATTTTCACATGTGGTCCAAAATTATAAATCCGCCGGTTGGGTAAAGTCAGTATGCGCCATGCGCCTGTCGTGGAGGGGCGGATCAGTGACGCAAGTGGGTTACGCTCGGTTAGGTTAGGTTAGTAGGGGCCTGGGTAGGCTAGGCTCGGGCAGGTAAGGGTAGGTTAGGACTGGTTGAGCGGCATTGATAAGAAAAGGCTGATGTAAGATACGTTCGGAAGGCAGAACATGAGCGTGGTTGCGACCGTGCGGAGGGAGTGACGCCCGCAGGGCGTCTTACTGACTGATTAGTCTCGCAGGGTCGTAGTGGTCAGGTGATAGCCGCCGGCAGGCCAAGGTAGGCGTGCGCCAGGCGTGGAGTGGCGGAACAGTGATTCGCCATGAGCGAAGTCTGTTATGCCACGACGCGGTCTGGCGTACGCCTACCTTGTTGACTTATCTGAAATAAAAATGGATTCTCTGAGTGGTAGCTGTTAATGTAAAGAGCCTATTCCGTTACTATGTACATTTGCCGTGTGCTCTCCCCTTTAGGATGTTTGGGTTTTAATTCCCCGAGAGCGCAAAATGTGGGATTTGAGATTGCCCTGGCGTGCGGACTGAATATTTGCTTCGTTCTGGGTACGAAAACGTCAAAAGGGGCTGTCCATAAACTCGCCGCTAGTAGGGGGGGGGGGGTCGCAAATGACTACGATCATCTTCACGTGGAAGACGCCAGGGGGGCCCAGTGGACTGGATTCTGCAACCTCCTCATCCACCACGGCAGAAAGGCGGCAGGCGCCTGTTCCCTAAGTTTTGGATCCTCGTCCCTAAAAACCACCGCCTCATGGGAAACATGTTTGCAAGGATGCTGGACAGATCCCAGGGCGCACAAAGGTGCAGTGATTTGCTGCAGCAGTATTGTTAGCACCCATAACCTAGTTTTGGGGACACAGCCCGCACTCCGCGCCCAGTTTGCAAACCAAGCATTTCTGACCGTCGCGAAGCGCCGCGCCTAAGTAGCACAGCGACCCTTCGCACGGCGCGCGGCGCGGAGCGACGGGCAGATGCGACTTGACTGAGATCAAGAACGGACGCTCCGGTGGGTGAGTGCAGGGCGGACACACTTCTACAAACTTAGCCGTGCCTTTCTTAGTCTCAATATACTAATCTAAACTGAACCACCTTGATTATTCCCTTCTTCCTTCTCACTATCCCAACAGTATGCTAAGGAGAGGAGGTAAGAATTCCTACTGCGGCATTAGGGCATTGTGAAGGCTGACCCTGCCAAGGTGTTCCGGTTGCGGCCTGCCGCAGCATCTGGACCAGGCCAAGGTGGTGAGGCTTGTGCGGCCAGCTTCCCTCCAGGAGAAGGCGCGAGATGCCGCTCACACAAGAGAGATGCATCGCCTAGTGGGGAACGCTTGCCTCAAGAGATGCCCGGTGTGTGGTGAGAAAAATGGCAGGGTCGCTTGGCTGGAGACGATAAGGCTGACACACTGCCGAAAGCGTTACAATTGCTGGTGCGACAGCTGTGAGGACTGGCGTCCTGACGATGGCCCACGCTACGGGTCTTTCAATGGACGGATGTTAATGCATGAACTGCCGGCAGAATGGGTTCTTGGTCTGAGGTTCCCTTCTTTCTTTCAGCAAACAAACGTGGTTAATAAATATGGCTATTGTTACTGATGTGTTCTGCACACTGTGTAAGCCTGTCGATACCCCGGTTGTATATGCTCACTGTAAAGAGTAGCGACAAACGGTAGCGCTCTCTGTCGGCGAGGGAACCAGCGCGTTCCGCACCCGGGCTTCGCTCCCACTTGCACGCCGACCACCGTGGTGGACGGATGGACCGGGCTGTACGTGGACAATAAACGAAACTGCACCCAACCAGTCTTCTTATTGAACACAACAGTGGCGACGAGAAGCGAACTGCAGCAACCACAAAACGAAGCCATCAAGTCAAGCTAAGTACAGTCCATCCAAGTGAGCGCCCACCCCCCGCACCATGGCAACCGGCGGCCGTTTTCCAAGTTTTGATCCGAATGGAACCCAAAAATGGACCACATACTATCAAAGGTTTCTGTTCAATTGCCAAACAAGGAAATTGGTCACGGAAGCCGATCGAAAAGCCGAGCTAATGTCTATTTCAAGTGACGAGATGTTCGAGTTCGTACAGGCCGTCTGCCGCCGGGAGGTGTGCGACGAGCTGCTGACGTTCAGCTTAATCTGTGAAGCAATAGAGAATCATCTCTGTCCGAAGCCGAGTGAAATCTTAGCGGCGGCGAAATTTCGCATGAGGCAGCAGGGGGCGGGCGAATCGGTGACCGACTTCGTCACCGACTTGAGGCGGTTAGCGCGGCCGGCCAACTTCGGCGGCACCCCTAGTCCGAGAGTCGCACATGTGATGTCACCAATGTGATTTGGATGTCACTAATGGGATGTCCCATCATTGGATAATTGGGACTATCACATGTGTGATATCAAAGACTATGTTTCTGATATCAGCTGTGTGACCTCCTTCATTAGGATATGATGTCAAAAGGGGTGTGATAAGTGACTTCAGCTATGCAGAGCTCTAGTGACATTACTAATATCAATGCTTGTCAATAAGCATTGATATCAATCAGCTGATATAATTTAAGCCAAATGACTTGAATGATATCACTCTAGTGATACTTGTAATCTAGAAAGGTAAGAATATAGTGTCTCCGTAATTTCTCTTCTTGCAATCCATCGAAAAAACAGAAGCCCTTCATAGGATTATCCGAAAATCTAGCAGTTGTATACAGTTTACAGCACTGATCAAAAGGTCAATTATTTATGAATGAGTTGTACTTTGGGTAATAAAGGTACTTCTAATAATGAATAATAATTGCAAAAATACCATCAATTAGATGAATTTTGTACAAAATTGTACAAACATTGTACAAACAAACTGACATGAACAAAATTAGTATGTAAACCAGTAAAATTTGCACACTTGCAAACTGCTGCTTCAAAAATAAAATACACTAACAATATACACACTGATATGAACAAAATTACTATGAAACTTTCCGGAAACTTTCAAACTTTCCAAGAATTTCCGGAAAAGTGGAAATTTTCCGAAAATTTTCGGAAAAAAACGGAAAAAATAGAAAATTTCGTGTTTTTGCCTGTTTGAAATGCAAAATTAAAAATATGATGTAATTACGCAATTTCTTTGCATTCTATGCGAGTTTGGCACAGTGAGTGGATGGTGGTAAGAATTTGTTTCAAGAAATAAGACAATTGTTGTGCCAAAATTTTCAGAGTAATTTATTAATTAGTACTTGCTATTTGCGGCGACTGGGACGCCTGGTGGCGAGGGCAGGGAGAGGGGGGCAGTCTTCTGCTCGCACGTCTGTTGTCGCGTTTCGGGTGGTTCGCCGAGGTGGTGTTGGTGGTGTTTGTGGTGGCGGTGTTAGAGCCGGAACTGGCGATGCAGCACGGGCGCGCTCCTCATCTTCCTCGTCAGTGAGACCGTCACCGTCTTCGCCCCAATCGCTGTCCTCGAGGTCAGGGGTGAAGTCGGCGTCGTCTTCATCGTCGGACACCTCGTCATGGCAGGCGGCGCTATGTGATCTTCGAAGTCGCCGCCTTCTTCTTCTTCTGACGACTTCCCCGAATCGGGTTCCTGCTCTTGACCGGTTGTCGTCAATAACAAATACTCTTCAATAAAGGCGTCGACATCTGCCGCCTTGAAGTAACAGGATGCCATCAACTCTTCTTGTTTTGCGGAAGTAGGTGCCAGGCCAGCTTTGCAAGTCACAAGTTTCTGAACTTTCTCATTTTTCAAGCGGTTCCTTAGCTTGCTGTGAATGAACTTGCGCGCCTTCCAATTGCGCTCACACTCAGCCGAAGTTGGGCGCATGTTCAAGAGCCGGCCAGCAATGGGAGAAAGAGCCTGGTTGGTGCAGAGGCCGTTCCACCACACAGCCGGTTCCATGCGGTCAGCCGCCTCCCAAATAGCATCTCCGGAGAAGAAGCCTGTCCTGGTACGGTAGTGCCCCAGGCAGGCAATTGCAAGGCCTTCATTAACTCCTAAATGGTCACACTGAGCAATCAAAAAATCAATAAAATCAGAAACGTCGTCATGCGACACCATTGTATGGTGTTCTCTGTACCTAGGGTCTAACAGAAAGCTTAATTTATGAATAGGTTTCACGGTAAATTCCTTTAAGCATGTCTATGGCTACTTTTACTTGCCCCCAAAACTTCACATTATCTAATGCCCAGCCTCTAACATTTTCATCACATGTGCATTTTTCATCAATCACAGTTGCTTGAATTTGCCCCCTTATTCTGGTACAGTGAACACAGCATTATGGCTCCACTAGCCCATCTAGTATTGCTAGGAATCTTTAAAGATACAGCTCCATTCCCATACTTTTCTGTTTGCTGAACACAGCAAAATTGAAATAACAATTATTGATGGATATCAGAAGACACTTACACACTAGCAGAAGATTTGGCAGGACGGGTAATGATACCAAATCTTGGAACAATAAACCCCAACAGTATGATGCACAGCCAACAGCACTAATATGGGGGTGTTTAGTAGTAATAATTTCCCAAGCGGCCTTCATCAAAGAGGCATTGTCAGTAACAACTAAAAAGAATTTCTCAGCTCCAACATCTGTTATAACAAGATCCATCTCATCGGCCACATACACGGCCGTTTCCTTATCCTTTCCAAAAATTTTGTAAGAGTGTAGCACGGGTTTCGGAGTTGTCACTACAAAATTGAGAACATGCTCTCTCCTAACATTTCCACACCCGTCTACCATTAGCCCCAAGCAGTTTGCAGATGCCATCAAGTCCTTGTTCTGTGCATGTACAATCTCAAATTCCTAGTTTAAAAGGCGACCTCCCATCTTGTAGCTGGTTGGGGGCTTTCCATAGGACGGGCGCAGCAATTTGAAAGCCTCATTCCAGTGATCAGTCGCAAAAACGCTCAGCGGTAAACCGCTTGCGAATGCAGCCCTCGCCAGCGCTTCATCGACCCGCGCCCTTTCGTCTCTGCCCATGGCGTCGATGAAGGTTGTCACTTTTCGCTGTCTCTTTGCGGCTGGGGGTCCATCTCCACATTCTGAACCTGAAGTCGAACGCGAAGGGGCCGAGACAGGACGTCTCGGTGTCGACGACGCCACCGACGCGGGCGCGGAGGATCCTTGCCCTGCTCCAGCAGCTCCCGGTCCTGTTACAGAAAAAAAAACCTCTTTCATATTTGCCGCGCTCGCGCTCCGTCCGCGCACAGCCGTGCCCCCGCCCCCAGCCACCCCACCCCGCGCCTACTACGTATGCCATCTAGCGGCCGGCCGCAGAACTACGGGCTCGGGCCGGCGGCGGGGCCGAGAGGGCCGAGCCGGGCCGGGCGGGCAGGGGCGCCCGGGGGGACCGAGCCGAGCCAGGCCGAGGCGAGCCAGGCCGAGGCGAGCCAGGCCGAGGCGAGCCAGGCCGGGCCGAGCGGGAGGCGTCGACAAATAGATCGGCAATAATTAGTCTAAACTCCGCACAATATCAATTAATCCTGTCCGTCCCACACCACACTCATTCAGATCTTCAGATCAAAAATTTAAAGCCAACTAATCTTCTTTATCACTCTGCGGTCCGTCGCCTCCCGCTTCGGGTTCGGGATCATCCTCGCTGTTGTTATTGTTTCTGGTCAGACCCAGGCATTCCAAAATTATGTCCGAGCACTTTTTGCATCGCTGCAAATGGATCCGACATCTAGTGGCATTTTGGGCTTTCCACATTTTACCGCAATGCTTGCAAATGCAGCTAACTTTCTTCTTCTGGTCTGGGCCCCCAAACTCCACCCGCTGCGACCATACATCGTCCTCTTCTCGTGACATTTTTTCTCTAAAAAGAAAATGCACAATTAGCACATTAATATTCTTATTTATCGTCAGGAAGAAAAAGGGGCTGCTATCTCATAATGCCAGATATCCCCCTTCGAATAAGCAAAGGAGGCAGCGCTACAGCGCCAGCCAAACATAACCTGCATGGGAGGTCCATTGCATACACGTACACGAAACGAAAAGTAAATAAAGTTTGGATTTGTTACGCTCTTTTTCCTCGCGAAACCAACCCTCCCACGTCCACGCACACACACGTCACTTATTATACTTACTTTTCTTCCCACAAACAAAGACATAAATCAGTTGTTGATGCGCCCGTTTCTTCGCTCGCAGGATTGTTTACACCGGCAGTGGTGGGCGGGTGGCGCAGGAAAGAGGGCCTTCCCTTTTTCACGGCCTTGTCAAACGTTCGCCGTTCGGTTCCTTTTCGAATAGACACGACAACTCGCTAACCCGCGAAAGTTTAAACCGTCCGTTCCGTATATGAAAAGTAATAAGTTTAGCACCGTTGTTCCTCATCTCGCGTGCGTGTGGATGTGTGCAATTATTGTTGTTGTTAGCAAAGCTATGCTATGATGATATTTATAGAAAGTAATCTTAATATTCATTGTCTTTTAGAACTATGTTCCTGTTTCCGTGCACAATAAACTCAATAAATCGACTGTCTAGATTAAATCCGCGGGTTTTCCGTTTTTTTTCCAGAAACTTTCTATTTTTTTCTCGAAAATTTCCAAAAAGTTTCCGGAAATTTTCCGTTTCTTTCCGGAAACTTTCCGAGCACTCAAATCCCTATGAAAACCAGTAGAATTTGCACACTGGCAAACTGCTGCTTCAAAAATAAAATAAACTAACAATATACACACTGATATAAACAAAATTACTATAAAAACCAGTAGAATTTGCACACTGGCAAACTTCTGCTTCAAAAATAAAATGAACTAACAATATACACACTGATATGATCAAAATTACTAAAATACAATAAAAAAGAAGTATTTGCACACTTGCATACTACAATGTTCATGAAAATTTAAAAAGAAACTAACAAACAGAAAAGGAAGAAGTAGAATCCTGCAGTACAATGACTATGCACCATCATCATCATCATCACCCAAATTCTTCCGGAGGTCCCTTCTAATGGTGAAGATTTTGGATGAGAGGCTGGATTCTACAGCCGAGAGATTTTCTCTTTCCTCAATTTCGGTCTGGGTGAGAGGAACACGTATCTTTTGACTCTCCTCATTGACTCCCCGGTTTGACAAATCTGCAATGAAACAAGTTAATGAAATTAATCCTTTTGAATTGAAAAACTTGGACCAGAAATTGTAAGCTCTTATGTATTCCATACTTACACAGCAAGTAAGCTTTCTTTTGCGGGGTGCATTCGGCCCTGGCCTGGGGGGTGCTGCCGAAAGCAGCACACCCTCTCGCACTCCTGAGAGCAAGGTCCTCCTTTTCCCACACTAAATCAGAGGCCTTTTTCACAAGTTTCGAGTCATTGACTGCGCCTTTCTTCACAGATGCCAGGAGCTTCTCTTCTTGCTTTGGCGTTAGTTTCTAAAAATAAAAGAAATAGAAAAGTGAGTCATATATATTTTTTTCTACAATTGCATTATATCATTAAAAATCCCTTACTCACCCACCCCTTATCCGCCCAATCGGCTTCACTAAAAGTAACAACTTTCTTGGCCTTGGAAGAATTGCCCTTATTGGGTCTGTGCCTACCTTCCAGGCTGCCAAGAAGCATATTTGTCTCTGAAAATAAACAACACACTGTTACATGTCATAATGCATAAAATATTTCAACACCATCTGTCTGAATAAAAAAACTTGTTTGATCTTTTCTAATGAATAAAAAAACAAACTGATGATGGCCAAAAATTCACAATAACTGAAGCAAATTATAAAAGTTTGCTTCAAATGCCAAGTCTGTTATGATGGACACCAAACTAACCAGCTATTACAAAATACTATACGAGTGAATGGGAAATGAAAACAATTAGATTGACAGTGACAATGCATACCTTTGACTTCTTTGACTTAATTGTTTCTCCCTGTATAACACCATTCAGAAAATATAGGATTGGGCTATAATCCTATATTTTGGTGAATGTCGTCCTCACTTAGGGTGGGGGAAAAAGGAACGGTATTCGCAAAATGTCAGGTTGAGTTGCCACGTAATCTGAATTTCACGAATACTTATAGGATGGGAGATCAGCCCATGGCTGGGTTAGGTTGAGGGTGGGTTAGGAGAAAAGGAACGGTATTCGTGAAATATCAGATTGAGTTGCCACGAATCTGAATTTCACGAATACCTACAGGAGGGGCAGATCAGCCTATGGCTGGTTAGGTTGGGGGGTAGGTGTACCTCTTGGGTCCGTTGGAAAACACTGTAAAAATTTTCGTGAGAGACCATTCAGAAAATATAGGATTGGGCTATAATCCTTTATTTTGGTAAAAGTCGTCTCCTCACTTAGGTTGGGTGAGGTTGGGCTAGGTTAGGAGTAGGTTGAGTTAGGCTGGGTTAGGTTGGGCTAGAGCAGGTGATGTCTGAATTGGGAATCGGGTTAGGTTTAGGTTAGGGTAAAGCAGGTATAGACACGTGATGTCTGAATTGGGAATCAAGATGGCGGCCTGTCTGAATTGGGTAGTTATACTACTGTCGACTTCTTCCTGTTTCCTGAGAATAAATTGGAAACAAAAGTATGACCATTGTCTCATGCATTTACCTTAAGTTCATCCAATACAACGGCTTTTTAGGAACCTGGTTCGACGGTTGCCAGTCATCCCTTACAATTTGTTTAAGGCAGTCAGCGTTTTTGTACACTCTATGCCCACTTTCAGGAACACCCTCTAAAGTAAGGATAGGTGGAAAAACAAGAAGAAGGTAAGCGCAAGAGCTCATTGTGAGAATAAAATAACTGCTGGTAAATTATAAGTCTCATTGCCAACACCTGAGTGACCTAAATATCTCCTTAGTGAATGCATACACATTAGTAACAAACCTCTTTTCCATGTTGAAACACCCGGCACTCTCTGTTTCATCTTAGCCACGAGAAGTTGATGGGGCTGTTCTTTCAGGCCTTCCATCAATGGAGGTGTCGACTTCTTGGGAGGAAGTTTCCTGAAAATAAATTGAAAACAGTTGATAGTCCCCGATTGAAGTATGACTATTGTCTCATGCATTTACCTCATGTTCATCCAATACAACGGCTTTTCAGGAATCTGGTTCAACTGTTGCCAGTCATCCCACACAATTTGTTTGAGGCAGTCAGCGTTTCTAGTACATTCCAAGCACACTTACAGGATCACCCTCTCTTTATATTCTAATTGGTTTAAAAGCTTTATGAAGAAAAGAAACAACATGGAATGACAATGACAATATTTGGAAATGAGACGCCGTTCAGTCAAACACCCTGCACCAATGTATGTCTCCATGGAGACTTAAACTCAAAAAATTTGGAAGACATTAGACTGAACATATACGGCGCACTAGCTGATATTTAAACTAATTCACACAACCAAATCAATGGGAAGTTAGGTTAATGCCGCTCAATGGGAGATGCCAGAATGCAGATGGCAAGAGATGTAGATAAAATGAAAATCATTATTTCCACACACATGTGATACACAGCAAACTCACCTCCTCCTCTTCCTCAGTTTCTTCACGTTGCGGTCGATGACGAGTGCTTTTACGCACTTTTGGGTCTTTACTTTTTAGCCAATCTCCATACTGTCGCTTGCCCCGCTTCATTTAAAATAGCTGACTGGCCTTGACGTCGGCGAGATAAAATTACCGACCAGAAACACTCGTCCTGGTCTGGCTCGGTCAGTAATATAATGTAAATTCACAACGGACAAGACCGTTTTGGCCGAGACGAAACCAGACGAAAAAACGAAAGGGAGGAAAACAACGTGATTCTGAGCTGCCAACCCTACAAACACTTATTCAAAAGTCTTTTTGTGTAGGAAAAAAAACTATTTACTTTTTGAGTGAAAAAAATAGCATTGGTATTTTATTGATTTTATGAAAAGGAGGACAGAAAAACTGCACTTAAATTAACTTAAATTCTTTCCGATGCACTTGCAGCGGCTGGCTAACCTGGTAGCTGGAAGGGTCCATTCGAAACGAATGCGGCTCTACTTTCGGCACTCTTTGGCGTTTTACGGTTTGCTTTCAAAATGTTCGTAGTTTTTTAATATATTGCTGGTAAGTGAAGCAAGATTACATTCCACAGTTTAAATTTGTGGCATATTTTAATCTTTACGGCACGCGAGCAGCAGTGACCGTTTCTGACCTTCTCGAGCATGTACTTCCGCCATCTTGACTTCACGAAGATTCGTTCGCGTTTCAAGCCGTGAGTCGTGTTCGCCCCCCTTGTGGAAATTTGGCTTTCAGTGTCGCAGTGTTTCATAGTAACGATTGGAACTACAGTTAATCTGGAATCATGAAGTGGCTCCATGTCGGAGAAACGAGTTCCGAAGGGACCAACCGGTTTGACTACCCAGCTGACTTTGTTGAAGACTTCAAAACCAATAAGGAGCTGGTGGTGGTTGAGAAGCGCTGGGTCTTTTGGAGCCCCGATGATGATGATACCCCGAAAAGTATTATGAAAAAAGAGGATTTTTTTAAAGGATTACCGAGGAAGTGTTGAAGAAGAATAAAGGTGTGCCCATTGCAGGCTATTACTTATCAACCATCCTCATGGTGCAAGGTTAGTAGATGTGTGTGCCGGTGTCGTCCTATGGCGTGAGCAGCTCGGTGTTTGAGTTTGACCAATGACCGTCCTAATACCCTCCGCGAATTGTGTTTCAGAGGTTAAAGGCGTTTATCGTTATCTACACCTAACCTAACACAGTTGAGAATAAGTCTGGATAAGTGTTGAGCGGGCATTAGTGATTGAAGCTTGTTTTGATTCCAGATTCTAAAAGGGAACTGGAGGCTCATCTTCCTAAGAAGAGAATCATCATTCCCACTATGACTCAAGAAGGAAGCCATAAAAAAAGCCCCTGCTGCTGCCAAACCATTTAAGAGAGGTGTAAGTGTACTGCGGTAGTCTGCGAAATTTTCCCGTATGACTCCTTATGTTTACCTGTGCTGTTTTCGTTTCAGAGCACTGCTGGTAAAAGATTGCGTAGTACGGCAGGAAAGTTAAACATGGATCAAAGTAGGCGGATCCCACTGTTCAGAATGATGTGAGTTATTTGATCGCTGTTTGTTTGTTTTCCTTGGCAGTGCCACTAATGTAGATACAACTTTTCCATTATCCTGGCCCTGACGGGTGTTTTCTTATACAAATTTGTTCTATACATATCCCGTTACCATAACTTTATCAGGATTTGTCCGAAATTTCTCCGGCCTCATCAGATGTAGTAATCCAATCGACTCGTATCAGAGCAAAAGCTGCTCTAAAGAATGTACAAGATATTGACAAGGTAGACTTCACTCTCATTTTGTTACTTTTGGTGTAAATATTTGAGTCCTTGTTTATTGAATGTGATCAACTATGTTCTCATATGGGTAATTGTTGGCAGGAATCTCTGAGTGGCTCATCATCGGGCTCTGAGGACATTGATGTGCCCAGTGATTCTGAGATTCTCCAACCAACAGGCTCTATATTTTTACGAAAACGTGTGAGATCACTGATTAAATCGATAATATTAGAATGAGGCTGAAGAGAGCCGAGAATACTCACTGTCCCAGCAGGGTCCCACGTGACAGGAGAGCCAGACTGAGACAAATAATCGAAAATCTTGAGTGCCTGCTCCTTATATGTCTTAGGAATCTCAGTACTGAGCTGTCCACGCATAGACTGCCACTGCCCTCCTCTTTCCCTTCTACGGACTCCGGTTTACGAGATTCCGTGGAAAAGTGGAGAAAGCGCTGCAGTGCCTCGTTGTAGCGCTTCCATTTCTCTGAATCATCTACATATTGTTTGCTGATAATGTGACTCATCTCTGAGTCAAGAGCACTCATCTGAGTCTGCGGACTACTTGTGGGAGCATCATGCATTCTAGCCACACTGTCATGTGGAACTAAAATCATTTTCTTCGTGTGATTCATTGCAGGAGCGCAGGTAACACAGCACTGACGATAGATAGCAATAGAGGAAGGAAGGCTCCTCTCTGAAGAACAACCTTTTTCTTCGACTTATAGCTAGTACCGCCACCACCTCTCTGCACTAGTCATGCCTCATGGGCGCAGGTGGAAATGGCTTAAAAAAAAACGTGGGCCCCGACCGGGATTCGAACCCCCGATCGGCTTGGCCCCGCGCACCCATCCCGGCGGGGGTACTCCCGGACCTACAGAGACACGTCTGGTGGTGAAGCGACGGCTGGGGAACACGAGGCGCTCGCACCGCAGTGCGGCGCAGCGCGCACACACTGTCTCTCCCGTCCCTTCCCCCGCTCTACTTCTTACACTCCTGTCAATACCGCTATGAGACATTTTAATTCTTTTACACCCTCTGTTCAACTGTGCAGTTGATATATCTGAAGGTTTAAGAAGTCCAAATTTAATACTGAGAGTGCAAGCTATGCTTTGAGGCACGTGGCTTTAGAGTCACAATGCCATCACTTAAATAAAATACTTTGTCTCATGCTGCCAGCCATGCTCGGCTTTCTATCTTGCTTTTGGGCGTGAAATGTCACAAAAAAGTTTGACGAGAAACGCCATGATAAAGAAAAATCTGATGACGAGAAATGTCATGGTAAATAAATCAGCCTTGAAATTCGTGTTGAGGGTAAAAGGAGTTGTACAGTGAAAACACATGGGATAATTTAAAAACTTTAAAAGTTTTAATTAAAAAACTAAATAATAAAAAGCCTTAAATATTCACATCTTCCCACCAGGTAGGCGACCTCGATGCGGGATTCTGAAAATGGAAGAATCGTGTTAGTATCACGTCTACACAGAAAAATAAACAGAGGGAAAAATAATTCTACTTACGGTCACTGGAGAGAAATCAGGTGTTGCAACGATGTTGATGAGGGTGTAGTCTCAGCCTGGAACATAAAACACGACGTATAATACACGATACTATAGAAAAAAATTTAAAGGGTAAAAATTGCAACTTACATCATTAATGTCGGAGGGGGGGGGGGGGGGGGGGGGGGGGGGGGGCTCCCTGCTGGCAAAGGTGGCAGGGCTGGCGGGGGGCAGCCTGGCAGGGGCGGCCAGATGTTACGCCCGCTGGTCCAATACTCTTCAGTGGCTGCACCGAAAAGATCAAGCTGTTAAGAGAAAAAATAAATATGAGACAATGTCATAGAGAAAAAAACTTGCACTAAAGCATGCACATGCGTACTATCCGGTGACGTACGCCCGCGCGCACCTACGGCTGTACGGTACACAGCACCCTGCCCCCCCCCCCCCCCCCCCCCCCCCCCCGTTCCGCTCGCGTCACCCGCCCGCGCCGGCAGGGGCTGGCACCTTCTGAGCGATCGTCCCCGTGCGAGATGACCGCGTACGTCGCCTGCTGTCGTCAGCGCCACCACGCCGCCCGGCGTGCGCTGGAGCACCGCGCCTACTACATGACGGCCGAGACCGTCGTTCTGAACATGAACATCGCCGTGTCCACGCCGCGTCGCCCGCGCGCACCCCCCCCCCCCCCCCCTCCTCCGGCATGACGGTCGAGGTCGTCAGCTTGTACGCCTCCGTTCAGTCCCTGCTGCCCGTCACGGCAAAGCCCACGCCGCGGCGCGTTGCGCCGCTCGGGTGCACAGCCCGGCACACCACCGCCAGCTACCTCCGTCACGCTGGCCACCCTGGACTCCGCCCAGGGCGTCTCGCTGGACGCACAGTGCCGCGCCAACGCCGCCCGGTTGCGCGCCACACGAACTGCCTCCGACACGCCGGTCTCGGACACCGTCCTGAACGCCTCTGTCTGCGTCCCATCTCCGCAAAGCCCCGCCCGTGCAGCTCGCTGCACGCCGCGGCGCGTCGCACCCCATAACCCTCGCCATCCTGGACATATACATCACCGTGCCCGTGGGCGCGGCGTCGCACCCCGACCACCGCGCCGGTCCGGCCCTCCCTTCCCCGCCTCACCCCCGCAAAGCCCCGCCGCTGCGTCCGCGCTTCCTGCCCCCGGCTCACCCCTCGTGAGGCCCGTAACGGCCGCCGCTCCCTCCCCCGCCTCACCCCGTAAAGCCCCGCCGCTGCGTCCGCGCTCCCTGCCCTGCCTCACCCCTCACCCTGTAACGGCCATTCGTTGCCACGGTCCTCCGCGCGTCGGATGGGTACTTTTGGCAATAAATAGCATAGCGAAATACATGCAGAAAGAAGATGCAGAAAGCCACACAGTACAGAAAGCAAGGCACACACACACACAAACTCGCGACTGGGGTTTAAAAAAAAATCGGCAGTATGAGATGTTTAATACGATACCAAATTTGGAGTTGAAACCATAGGAACGTCATGATAAAACGCTACAAATGAATAAAAAATATTTTTAGGCCTTAAACGAGACACACGCTGGAAAAGAAACGGTTAGGATTTTTAAATTTGTAACCCCTTGCATACGCCGCCATGTTGGAACACACTAACGCAGAACCCCACAGAGGGGCCCCGCGCGGTCCGAAACATGTACACAGGGGGGTAAAATCTTAGCAATCGCATGAAAAGAGAGACCCCGCAGGGTGAGTACTTACGAAAACATCGGCCTCGCGGGCGTCGACCAGCGGCCCCAGCAGGTCACGCTGCTCCTCTTCGGTGATCTCTATGTCTAAGACATCATCTCCTACTTCTCTCTTTTCACTTTCCTTTTTTACCTCCCCATCTTGCTTCACAACCTCCTTCTCTTCCACCATCCCTTCCTCCTCAAACACTGGCCAGACCACCTCCACTTTCCTTAGATCCTTGACAAATCGTCCGCGCGTACAAATGCATACGTGGAGTACAACATGCACAACATGGGGTGGTCTGCTGGCGATGCTCCCTACCACCGCCTCACAGCCACACTGATGGAAAAGTGTCTCACTTATAAGACACTCTTTGTGAAAGGCGAAGAGAAAAAGCGTTTAATTCAAGGCCTTGTTCAGCACGCCGTCGTTATTAACGCCGAGGATTTGGGCTGCCCGGCACTAGCACGGCTCCCACAAATTAAAATACCCTGTCATGATAAGCAATGCTATGATAAGACATGGGTGTGCGCGGCTGCTAATGCGCAAAGAGTAGGTTTGTGGCTCAAACATAGTGTATCTACCTAAACACGTATAAAGCTGTTTTTAAAATAGGCCTCCTGGGGAACAGAATTTTCCGCATTAAAAAATGTTCTAACGACGGTTAGGTGTACCTCTTGGGTCCGTTGGAAAACACTGTAAAAATTTTCGTGAGAGACCTTTCAGAAAATATAGGATTGGGCTATAATCCTATATTTTGGTGCATGTCGTCCTCACTTAGTTTGGGTTGGGTTAGGTAGGTTTGGGTTGGGTTTAGGTTGGGTTAGGTTGGGTTAGAGCAGGTGATGTCTGAATTGGGAATCGGGTTAGGTATAGGTTAGGGTAGAGCAGGTATAGACACGTGATGTCTGAATTGGGAATCAAGATGGCGGCCTGTCTGAATTGGGTAGTTATACTACTGTCGACATCTCCACAGATGGAAGGCCTGAAACAACAACCCCATCAAGTTCTCGTGACCAAGATGAAGCAGAGAGTGCCCGATGTTTTAACATGGGAACAGAGGTTTGTAACTAATGTGTATGCATTCACTAAGGAGAGCTTTAGGTCACTCAGCTGTTGGCAATGTTTTCTAGAATTTACCAGCAGTTATGTTCTTATAATGAGAGCTCTCATGCTTACTTTCGTCTTGTTTTTCCCTCTTTTCTTGCTTGAGTCCATTGTCGAATTAGTTGCTCCATAGAAAATTACACAACACTGTTACGATACGAGGGATTATTGGGTATCGATAGGTAATTCAGGTGGTTCAGTTTAGAAGAGAATGTATTCAAGACAGACAGAAGCACGGCTAATCAGTCAGAATGAAGTCCGCCCTGCACTCACCCACCGGAGCGTCCGCTGTTGTTCGTCGTCCGGTCGCATCTGCCCGTCGCTTCGCGCCGCGCGCCGCTCGAGGGCTTGTTGCGCTACTTAGGCGCGGCGCTCCGCGACGGTCAGATGCTTAGTTTGCAAAACTAGTCGCGCAGTGCGGGCTGGGTCCCCAAAACTAGGTTATGGGTGCTAACATGACCCAGGACAAAAAAGATGTGTCCTCACATCTGATCAAACTTGAATTTAGAAGTGTGTGCCGAAAAATTGGGGTTAATTTGGAGGGTACATGCTAACATGACCCAGCCTGCGCCCCGCGCCCAGTTTTGCTTGAGAGTTTAAAAAAGAATAAAGTTAAAAAATAAAGATGAAAATCGTTAAAATTAATTTTGAAAATATTGGAACGGTGTGCGAACGCTGCGGTGAGTGAGGGCGAGGGGAGACAAAGAGTAAACATGACAAAACAATGACCTGCCGTGACAACAGGTAAACAGATTATTAAAAGAAAAAATACAACACAATAAAAATGTACGCGACATTTTGACGGTACGATTAGGGAGATGAAACAGGTTTTTTGTTTTTTATTGGTTCATTGCAGTGGGCAACTGTTGACTGGGACTGATGTCGACGGTTGAAGTGGGAGCAGCTCGGGCGAAGACGGGGGGTGGTGAAGGGGTAGGTCCGTTGACTTCTCCGGGTGGCGTTTGGAGTGCAGCAACCAAGTAGTGGCGGAGGTCCAGAAGGCCGCTACGAGGTTGATGGAGCAGCCGGTAACCTTTGCAATTGACAATCCATTAAAAATCGTTTTCAGGATGAACTGTACTACTTTTAGGACGAACACTATTCCTATAATGGAGCTGATAAAGTCGCCGATTGTTGCAAACCATCCCCAGAGCCGCCTGACCCCAGACCTTACGATCCGGGCGGCCTGCTCCGGGGTGAAGATGTTGTGAAGCTGCAGCCCGTTGTCCGATATGGAGTCGCCGCCGACGCTCCGGGCGACGCTGTTGACGACGGCTGTCCGGAGCGTGGGCGACGTCAGCAGCCGGGAGAAGCGGCGCATGTCGTCCGCGGAGTAGAGGCCGGCCGTGGAGATCTGCGGGGTGACGTGGAACTCCAGCGACGCGGTTCTATCCGGGACGAGGCGTTGGGGTGCGGCGACGGCGACTGGCTCCGGGGTCAGGCGGATCCAGCCGCCGTTAATCCTGAAGACTGCTGTGTACGGACCCTCGCAGGGGATAGCCTCGGCGGAGTCCGTGATGATATGTGATACTGGTTGGAGAAACGCTGAATTGTTATGGTGGTCGGTAATTGGAAGAGCGTCGTAGCAGATCTCGGTGCGGCGTAGGTGAACCGAGACCGGCCGGCAGCGGCCGACATACAGGACCTCGCCGACCGCTCGGCCGACCAGTCCCGGTTCTCCGAAGATCTCTGCAACTAGCTCCGGTTGATCACGGGCGAGATGGAGGTGGCTGAGAAGTTGCTGGCGATGGCTGACGCAGCGGCGGCGCACGACGTCGGCGTGGATGTCAGTGGCGGTGTTGACGAGTCTGATCTCGGAATAAAGGAATTTGGAATTAATGTAGGGGAGTAGGTCTGTCTTTATGGAAGGAGATTCGGGGAAGGGGGGGAGGATACCAAAATAGAGGAAAAGGTTAGGATGCTCAGTCTGCGTCAGCTGGGTGTTGCAGTAGGTGGTGTTACTCAGCAGCCGCAGCGCGAAGAGATGGAACGCCGCCGTCACGACTCCGAAGGTGGCCGCCTCGCCGCTGGTCGTGTTCTGTTGGATCACTGCGACGTTCCCCTTGTAGATGATGTTGAAGGACCCGTCGCGGCATTCTGACGGCTGCACCGGGGACCACCACAGGTCTCCGTCATCGCGATCCTGGCAGTGGAGGGCTGGATAGGGGCAGGTGAGGCCGGACGGGGTGATGATGGTGTTTGTCGCAGCGTCGTACTCAGCCTGCTCCTTGTGGACCGTGATGACGTAGTCCCGCTCCACTGTGACGTCGGGGTACGTCGTGCCGCGGTAGTGGAACGGGACGCCGCCGCACTTGGCGGTGTGGTCCCTGGTGCCGGCGACCATGACGGAGACGGGCAGCGAGCCGTTGAGAGGGACGCCTGCGACGACGTGCCCGTGGAGGTTGATGATCCCCGTGGACGCAAGCTGGATGCAGTCGTCGCGGGGGATCGTCTGCTGTCCCCGGGTCACGAAGTTCGTTGGCGCCGACGTGTGGTGGTGCATCCCGCAGTGCGTCATTGTCTGGATGTAGCTGGCGCTGCACCGGGTGATGACGACTGCGGTGATGGTCGAACGCTGCACCACGGCGCCCGGGACGTTGTTGACGGGGGTCGAGTCAGCCGGGGGGCAGTCCGCGACGGTATTGAGGTCGAATTGTCGGACGTCCTGCGGCTCAGAACAGTCGTAACCCACAAGCGCGGCGTCGGTGCTGGCGATGAGGGTTAGCAAAATGGTCATTCCGACGCATGGTGTCATTTTTGCGTGCTTCTGAAACACGACCAGGACAGCAGACGCAGCACAATGGGTTAACGAGATGCAGGGCGGAAGCGCGAGAACACGAGAGTCAGGAAGGGGGAGAGAGAGAGAGAGAGAGAGAGAGAGAGAGAGAGAGAGAGAGAAAGAGAGAGAGAAAGAAAGAGAGAGAAAAAAAAGGAAGAGTCGAACCTTAATCTAATGATGCATCAGTAAAACTAATTACGAATAGCTAAAGGTAAAATTATAACTAATTGAATGAACTAAAGGAGCTTATTTTTAAGTTAAATTTAATAAGATAAGTTATTACTCTAAGGACGCGTCATTATTCTAGGTGCCTT
Organism: Megalurothrips usitatus; assembly: GCA_026979955.1. NCBI lineage: Eukaryota > Metazoa > Arthropoda > Insecta > Thysanoptera > Thripidae > Megalurothrips > Megalurothrips usitatus. The sequence continues at coordinate 1,451,451 of JAPTSV010000786.1, read as the reverse complement.
TTGCATGCTATGTTTTTAATGGTCCTCCTCTTTTTATTTTATTTATTATGCGCGCTTTTTAATGAAATTAATATGGACTTTTTTGGCAATTGTTTTGCCGGCTTCTCGAGTTTTGGCCAAGTATGTCACGTCGTTTACCGCTTCGATGATCCTCCCTTTGCGCCAAGGGAGGGCGTACTTCTTGGGGCAGTCGGGGTCTGAACGCTGCTCGTAGAAGATCCATACCCGCTGGTTGGGCTTGTAAGAGCCCGCGTTCCGGTTGGTGTTGTAGCGTCGGGCGGATGTTTCCTGGGAGGACTGTAGGCTGTTTTGGGACAGGAGTCGGGCGGTCCACAGCTGCTCTAGGTGGTCGGCCACTGCTTTGTAGGAGTCCCGGGGGATGACCTGCTGCAGTGGAGTCCGACGGGGGTGGTACCCAAACTGCAGAAAGAAGGGGGTGTTGTCCATTGCTCGAGAAAAACTGTCGTTGATGGCAAGCTGGATTTCGTGGAGATGACAGTCCCACTTGTCCAGCATGGCATGACACATCAGGGCGATTCTTTCTCCGACGATTTTGGCGTAGGCCTCGGCCAGGCCGTTGGCCTGGTGAGCGTTGGGCGGGATGACGTGGAGTTTGACACCGAATGTGGAGATGAAGTTCTTGAATTCTTGAGAGGTGAATGCGGGCCCTTCGTCGCAAACGAGGGTAGCAGGGGCGCCGGCGGAGTTGAAGATTTCAGAAATGGCGTGGATGGCGTCCTTGGCTCGGGTGCTGCGTGCTGCTCGCAGATGAACAAAGCGGGTGTAAGCGTCCACGTAAACGAGTACTTGCGTTTTCCTTCTTCGGCTAGTCGGGGTGGCTTTGAAGTCCGCGAAGACGATCTCGTTTGGGGCGGAGGAGGTCACGCTGTGGAGAAGTCCTTCTTGCACTGGTTTCCTCTTGAAACGCTGACACAGCTCACACGCGGCGACGGCCGCGGCGCAGTCACGGGAGAGGGAGGGCCAGTAGTTGTAACGGGACACTCTCTCCGTTGTCTTCGCAGCGCCGTAGTGCCCGAATTTGTGTTCCGCGTCGATGACTTCTTTTCGCATGCTTGCTGGGGTGTAGAAGCGGTGCGAACGGCCAGTGACCTTGTAGACGATGTTGTCGATGATCTTGAAGGTCTTGTAGAGGGTAGGAGACGAGGATGACAAGTGTTGGATGATCTCACTGATATCAGGGTCTAGATGTTGCTGCTTCTCGTACTCGGACGGGTCGAAGAAGGGGTCGGGGGTGGGGGCGGAGTCAGAATCGCTGTCAGAGTCTGCTTCCGAAGAGGCTGTCGTGCACGCGTCCGAATCGTCGGCTGTGTCCGAGTCGGAGCTGGTGTCGGGGCCGCGCCTGGTGGCGGCCTTGGCTGCGCGCGCCGAAACTGCTGACGGCTGTTGTGGCGGCAGTGTCGGCTGGCCCGCGGCCTGGGCGCGGGTGACGACGGTGACGGGTGGAGTTGACAGGGTGTCGACGTCTTCGCCGGGGATCAGGGGTACGTCGAACACTGTTTCTGAGTGAGGTAGCGGGTTCCTGGAGAGGGCGTCGGCTGCCTGGTGTGTGGCACCGGCGACGTGACGGAACTTGAGTCGGAAGGAGCGGACGTACGTCATGAGCCGGGCGACGACGGGAGGCAGGAATTCAGCGGAGTGGAGGTAGATGAGGGCTTGGCAGTCGGTGTGGACCTCGCATGTCGAGTGGAGAGCCTGGAGTTCTTTCTGGAAGTGCGTGCAGGAGTCGGCGATCGCGAGCAACTCGACTGCAGTCATGCTGTAGTTCTTCTCGGTCTTCGTGAGCATCCGGCTGTGGTGGGCTATGGGGTGCCACTTCTTGGTTGACGGGTCGAATTGCACGAAGACCGAACCGATGCCTTCTCGGGATCCGTCGGCCAGTAGGCGGGATGGGCGGTCTTCGTGGAAGTGGTGTAGGGCGGACTGCAGGAGCTCCTCGTGTAACTCCCGGACTACGGCGTCGTGCTTCTCGTTCCAGTCGAAGGTGGTGTTGGGGTTGGCTTGCTCGAAGAGGATGTGGGCTCGTTGAGCGTAGTTCTTGATGAATTTTCTGAAGAATGAGAAGTACGAGACGACTCCTTTTGCCCGTTTCTTGTCCTTAACCTGGATGAGGTGCTCGACCGGCCTGACGCGGCTGCAATCTGGGGTCGTTCCCGTTGATGAGACGACCATCCCGAGTGCGAACGCGTTGGGGTAGCCGAATCGGCACTTTTCCAGGTTGAGGACGAAGCCGTAGCGCCGGAAGCGCTCGAACACGGCTCGCAGGATGCTGAGGTGCTCGGGCCAGGTGGAAGTTGCCGCTGTTCCGTCGTCGACGTAGAAAACTACGCCGTTGAAGAGGAGACCGGAAAGGGCGTGGTGGAGGGCAATCTGTAGGTATTCTCCGGCGCAGGCGACGCCGAACGGCATAGAGGTGTAGACGTATGACTTGCCCATGAGTTGGAAAGCCAGGTATTGTTGTGAATCAGGGTGGAGCCGGATCTGTTGGTATGATGATTTCAGGTCGAACTGGGAGTAGAAAGTTTTCTTTTGCAGGTAGTCCAGGTAAACGTTGGATGGTGTGCCGCGGAAGTTGAGGAGTTTAAGGCGACGATTCAGTGGTCGTGCGTCGATGACTACCCTGTAGCGTTGCTTCTCGCCCAGTGGCGTGGCTCGGGGCACGACGAGGAGCGAGAGGCAGTAGTGGCTGTTTTGCTCCTTGATGGTCTTGTGCAGCAGCAGATTTTCTACTTCCTCTTGGGCAGCTTGGAGTTGCGCGGGAGTAAGCTTGTACTGGGGTACGTAGTACAGGGTTGTGTCATGCAGTTCGAGGCGGGCGTCGAAGACGTTGGTGCAGCGTAGCGGCTCGCCTGGGCGGTGGAAGACGTCGTGGAATTCTTGGAGGAGCTGACGAAGTTGGCGTTGGTGTTCCGAGGGGAGGGCCTGGTTGATGTCGAAGTTGAGCGTTGAAGCGAGCGGGACACTTGCAATGTGTGGAGCCGACGGCGCGCTGTCGTTGTTCCGGACGCGCACTTCGTTGACGGGGGCGGGGGAGATGTCGGTTTCTTCCGGTCGGATGTGTGCCAGGACGCAGTCTTTTTCCAGCTGGATGGGGACGTCGCTGTTGTTGGTGACAGGGATGAAGGAGCAAGCGGCGTCGATGACGGTGTCGGCCACGGTGACGTCGTCCGGGAGGTGACCACTCGGTGTGACGTAAGCAGCCGATGAGAGGGGGTGAGGGTGGACGAGGAACGCGATCCATCTTGTCGTGCCCGGAGGCAGCTCTTCGTCGCAGGCAGCGTGGAGGGTGCGGTGCGCCGAGTAGATGTCTTCGACTTCTATCGGGGGCAGTTGCACGGAGTTGACTGCAGCTGGACGCTCTTGGAGGAGGACGGAGGCGGAGCCGTGTCGGATGAGCAGCCGTTTGCAGAAGTAACAAGCCGCGCATCGGAAGGCGTACGCCCAGTCGATTCCAAAGATGACGTCGAACGCGATGGTGGGGGCGACGTGGAAGTTGTGGGTCGCCTCGATGGGTCCAATAACGAAGTTGAGTTGGGCGGTTCCGTCGACGGGGAGGGGCGAGCGGTCTGCACATCCGGGAAATTCCGTCGGTGGGTTGACGATGAAGTGACCAGGGACGACCGAAGACTTGATGAGGGTGAGTTGTGCCCCGGGGTCAAAGAGGGCCAGGACGGGCTGGTCAGCGACCCGGCAGTTGAACATCATGAGGGCGCGCGGGGCGAGCGGGAGCTGAGTCGGCTTTTGAGTAGCGAGCGGGCACCGCGCTGGCGGCGAGCAGCGAGGGGCCGGGCTGGGCGTTCCGCTGACGCTGCAGACGCTGAGGTGAGACACGGCGGCGCCGCTGGGTCTCGCTTGCATGTGAGGCGCAAGTAGGCCGCGGCGCAGCGTCGAGCCTCGCGGGTGTTGCTGACTCGGCGGGACGGCGTCGCTCGGTGCTGGGAGAGTGACCTGCTTTGCAGACTGGAATTTTGGGCCACTCACCGACTCAAACTGGAGCACTTTGATTTCCTCACGGCTGCCGCCGGCGTATCGCTGGGTCTCTGCTGCGCTGGTCTTGAAGTGGACGGTGACACCGAAGAGGGCGGCCACCGCCGCGATGACGAGAAGCGGGTTGGGGGAGGGGCCAGTGGCTGGGACGGCGTGGGCCGCTGCTGCGTCGGCTGACTGCACCTCGGGCGGGGTCAGGTGACGGAGGCGCCGCCAGTGATCCCGGATGAAGTGGCGACAGATTGAGCGCAGGGTGCCCTCGCCGTGGGTCGTGTGAAAAAGGGCTGCTGATAGTGCGGAAAAAATATCAGTGCCGGCAGGGAGTCTCGACCCGATGAGTTTTTGGAAGGGGGGTCGGGCTGCGAGACTACTGTCCGAGCCCCCTAGGAAAAATTTGCGCTGATGCAGGAGCTGATGTCGTGACCCGCGGTGTTGCAGAATGTGCACTGCAGTCCTGTGGTGACCGGGACGGCGTGGACGCCGGGGTTCGGGAAGTTGGCCCGCGGCGTGGAGTGCGAGGCGCGCAGCTCGTGGAGGAGCTGACTCATGCCCTGAGTGAGCTTCTTGATGGCCTCCGTGTGGCTGCATTCGCCGCCGCCGCTGCTGTTGGTGCCGTTGTTGATGTTGCCGCGGTTGCTGCCGCGCCCGTTGCCTCTTCGGCCGCGCCCGCGGGGGCGGCCGCCTCGGTAGTTGCCGCGGCCACGTCCTCGGCTGGGGCCTGCATTGTAATTAGAGAACGTGTTAGGCACGGCGTTGACCGAATTCTCACCAGGCGTGGAGGTGGTCGCGGCCAGGAGCGCCGCCTGAGCCTCCAGCATTTTGTCGATTTTCGCCGTTAGGGGATCCAAGGCGGTGGGCCGCACAGAGATGGTGGACACGGAAGAGGAGCCCTGCAGGAGACGGGCCGCCTCGATGCGGGCGAGCTGGGCCGTCTTCGCCTGCAGCTTGTCGATTGCCGTCAGCAGCTCGCTGACGGTGTCGAAGTCTCTGTGCTTGAGGTCAGCCTGGAGGTCCGTCGGCAGGCCCCGGGTGATGTACTGGACTTGGCGCGCCTCGCTCATGGCGGGGTCCAGACGCAGACAAAGCTCGATCACCTCCTGTGCATAAACTCGAAGAGCCTCCGTGGGCTTTTTGACCCGGTTTTCCAGCTGCTGCTGAAGTGCCCCGCTGTCCGGAGCGGACTTGAAGGCGCCCTGGAGGGCCTCCAACAATTCGCCGAACGTAGAGCGCGGGCGCTCCGCCAGGGTGCGCTCCAGCAGTTTGTTTGCAACGCCTTTTGTCGTGCAGAGCAGAAGGTCGGCTTGCCGGTCCTCGGAAATTCCTAGGATCTGCACAAGCCTTCTTATTTTGCTTACGTATTCGTCGACCGCCGAAGAGCCGCCCTCGCCGGTGAAGACAGGCATCAAGTTGTTGAGACAAGCCAGGAACTCCATGATGCTGCGTTGACGGGGGGGCTGTTGCTGCGGTTGTGGACGAGTACGAGGAGCCGGGAGAGGCGCAGAACCTGCGCCGACCTTCTCGGCTAGCTCGGCGTGGACGCGGGCGGTGAAACTGTCCTCCCGCACGTCCTTCTTGTGGGCACCCGAAACAGGGGAGACGTACGCGGCGGGGCTGAGGGAGCCGCGTGAGTCTTCCGATGTCCGGGGTGTCGAAGAGGCGAGGGGTGGGGCTGAAGGCGACAAACAGAGTTGGTCACAGTCGTGGGGGCAAAAAGCCTGACTCACCAGAGTGGCGATGTAGTCGACGATGCTGGTCTTGGTGAGCTTGAGGTCGAGGAGGTAGCGGTACAAGTTGTCAAAATGGGTCACGCTGAACGCCGTCTGGTGAGAATCGTTGGGCGCGTACAGCACGTCGATCCGGTCGATCTGCCAGGAAGGGGGCACCTGACAGAGCTGGTTGATCCGGTCGCTGTAGCGGCCTGGGCGTGCGGTCCGGACGAGGCGTAAGACCGTTGCCAACTCGATGAGGCGCTCTGCGACTCGGGCGGCGTTGACGCTGGTGATGTTCGATGACACCCAGAACGCGACGCAGGGGTTTGTGGCGGTGGGGACTGACGTGAGGAGAAGCGAGAGTCGGTGAATTTCCTGGCGGGCGGCCGAGGAAATTCCGTCCATATGGTGTGGGAGGACCGTCGTCGGCGGAGATGCGCCGCTCTGCCACTGAGCGGGGGCGCCGAACGTGATGAGTAAAGGCTGTAAACTCGAGAGTGCACGGCAAAACACAAACTAGCCTAACTAGCGGGCAGGACCGAAAGGGGAAAAAAAAATGTTCTTATGGCTAATGCACCATGTTACGATACGAGGGATTATTGGGTATCGATAGGTAATTCAGGTGGTTCAGTTTAGAAGAGAATGTATTCAAGACAGACAGAAGCACGGCTAATCAGTCAGAATGAAGTCCGCCCTGCACTCACCCACCGGAGCGTCCGCTGTTGTTCGTCGTCCGGTCGCATCTGCCCGTCGCTTCGCGCCGCGCGCCGCTCGAGGGCTTGTTGCGCTACTTAGGCGCGGCGCTCCGCGACGGTCAGATGCTTAGTTTGCAAAACTAGTCGCGCAGTGCGGGCATGGGTCCCCAAAACTAGGTTATGGGTGCTAAAAGGTTCTTTTATCCTTAAGTTTTACTTTTGTTTTGTTGATTGTGGAAAACTGATAGGTGAAAAATCAACTTTTAAGGACATAACACATCAGTGTGATAATTGTAAGAAGGTGTCCCAGGGTAAAATACCCATGAGCCCCATAGGGAAAGGTTTTTTGGGCCCATGGGAATCGCTGCCAAACCCATGGGTGTCGACCACCCCATGCGCACCCCTCCCATGGGGTGGGAACCCTAGTTATCCCCATGGGGAGTCGCCACATGGGTCCATCTTCCCCATGGGGAGTCGCCACATGGGTCCGTCTTCCCCATGGGGAGTCGCCACATGGGTCCATCTTCCCCATGGGGAGTCGCCACATGGGTCCGTCTTCCCCATAGGGAGTCGCCACATGGGTCCATCTTCCCCATGGGGAGTCGCCACATGGGTCCATCTTCCCCATGGGAGCTTAGTGACTCCTATGGGGAGTCGTCACATAGGCACTGCGTGAGCGCGGCTGACTCGGCGCGGTGCTCGGCAGAAGAGCTGAGCACGCTTCACAGCGGCGCCGGCAGCGCCACGGCGCGCGGCATTCGAACGACGGCGGCGGCGGCAGGTGCCGCCCCTTTGCGTGCCTGCGGACACCCGAGGGACGCCGTCAGGCGCAAGGGGTTCGTAACTTGCAAAAATCGGTGTACACAACTTGGAAAGTCGGAAAAAAAGTCAAAAGTCGGAAAATAAAGTCAAAAGTCGGAAGAAAATAGCTGAGAGCACAGGAGGCTTCTAAAAGAACAGTTTCAATTACCATTTTGATTTGTGCAACAAGGGGGTCGAGTGCCTTCCCCGTACCAAGGAGTGGTCACATTTTACTCAGTTGATCGGGTAGTTGTCATGTTTCATTTTATTTCTTTAAGATTGTTCACACTTTTATCAAATTATACTGCTGGGGGCAAGGGCAGGTACCTTGTCAACCAGATTAATTTAGTGACAGCCCCCTCCGCGTGTTCAATTGGTCTGCAACCCCGTACCAGTCTAACGTGTTAACTCTGTGTATATCGTTTGAAAAGGGGGAACTTCGGCAGATAAGGCACAGAAGGGAATTTTTTTTATGACTGTGGTTCGCAGCCGCTTTAATGGTAACTCAAAGTGGACGGCACAACACACGGCCAACATGAGACACCCCGCTGCCAAGTCCCTTCCTCAAACTCAGGCGCCAATTCCGCCCACCGAGTGGGAGGGGACCTCGAGAGCAGAGCAATGCGAATTGATTTAAAAATATTTTATAAAAAGTCAAAAATCATAAGCAGAAAGTCGTTACGAAGTCAAAAGTCGAAAAAAAAAGTCAAAAGTCGGAAAACCAAACAAAGTCGGTGTACGCTTTCAAGTGGAGTAACGAACCCCGTGGTCAGGCGTCCGTGAGAGAAGCACCCAGGTGGCTTCCCTCATGGAAATATGTCCATGCCAGATTAGAAATTGCCAGTAGATGATCTCACTTCAAATTTGTATAGTCAACATACATAATTTTTAATATTTAAAATAATACAATCTCTTTCAGATTATTCAATATTTCATTCATATACAATTAATATACAATTGTGGTTTGCGGTTTATAATTTTAGAGGTCTTTTTGGTTTTGAAACATGACGTGACGCATGACTAGAAACGATTGTGTACATTAGCAAAAGGTATTACAATACCATTGCCAGGTCTCTGTGGCCGAAAGCATATTATTTTCAAATCATTAATATTTAAGTATTGCAGTTCTTCACTTACAAATGAAACTCTTTGAACACAGTGGTCCTTACGATCTAAAATTACTTCTGGAGGAAGGTCTATGACGGGCTCGCATACAACTTCAGATGCTAGAAAAAAAATTTTGTCTTGAATCCTGTCATAAAATAAATGTTTCAATAAAACTATGTCCTTACTGAGCAAATGAGCAACAGAATTATTAGTACTTTTGGATCTGTATGACTCCGGAGTAAAAACACAACCTTCATAAATTACTCTTTTGAAACTCTCTGAATGATTTAAATTATGTCCATTTTGTTCACATAAAAACTGTTCCTCAGGTGATAACTCCACTGATTTGGGGTTTCCAATAAGTCTAGCAGAGCCAACAACAACACTTGCCTCACAGTGACTTTTAGGAGTTTGTACCCTATCCACATAATTTCTTGCTTTTTGACTGACTGATGGCCGCATAAGTTTCAGTGCTTGCTTCCAGCACCAAGCCCTAATGATTTGATGAGGCACACTTTTAACCGAATGAATCATATCTTTTAAATCACCATTGCCAGATTCAAAAAAATATGCTGCAGAGGCCCAAGGTTGTCCCCACCTTTTGACATGAGAACAAAGATGCCTGCGAATACGTAGATTAAATGACATAAATGATTCTCCATAAAAAGCCTGAGTCTGTACTATAAAATATAAAATAAGCTTATCCGCCATAACAATATTATCAACATTTACCGTTTCCTGACTGAGCAGGAAGAGAGCTTGAATCAGTAACAACCAACTTCTTAGGAAACGTTGCGGAAGGATATTAAATAAGACGGGATAACTGATGTAGTGTAGCCAGTTGTGCCAATGTCTTGACTTCCATTTGGCTTTCTCTTCTATAGCTTGAGGCATTCTCCTAAACTCAATGGGTGGCCTCAAAGATTTGATATTTTCTTCAATTGCTGGTAGATGTTGTTTGATATGATACTCCATACCATAACTGTCAAGCCAATTATTTAGAAAGGCTTTGCTTATGCCAAGATCTAAAAGATGCATTGAATCGACAAAAAAACTGTTAACCATGTCGAAGTACCGCAAGTTCAAAAGAGGCGAAACAGATTGAATCCCTTTTAGTTCATGATTAGGTGCAGGTTCCACTCCCTCTACCTCCTCCTCCTCTCTGTCCTCTACCTCTGCCTGTTGAACCTCTTGTAATCTACCCACCAACTGAACAAACTCATTGTGCGTCCTCTCTCTGGGAGCTATGTCAGGTAAAGGGAACCGAACTGCTCTATCAATGTAAACACCATAAATTTCACACCAATTGCATGAATAATGACCCGAATGAGATTTAATACCTTGAACCATACCTCTCGCACCAGTCGACACAACAACCAATAACGTAAAAAGAACATTGCCACACTTCATTTAAAATATTCATTTGAAAACTATTGCTTAAATCTCTCACATGAGATACAAATGGTTCTAAAAATAAGTCCATTTTGGGCTGCTTTTTGCCAAACCAAAGGCCAGCGAGGAGATTTGACATCCTTGCTTCAGAAGGTAGCTCATTAACAGCCAATTGAATAGGCCATATTGACACACTTGAGGATCTTGCTAATGGAGAGCCATCAGTTGATATTTGGCCTGAAAATACATGATGATTCAAATGACCAACTGCAGCTGCAAAAGCTTTATACATAGTGCCACTCCATATATCCTCTGATCTGCGTGCAGCTTCCTGAGGGCTTACTAATAACTCCACCAGCTTTGGATCATTGAACAGAACTTTTAACTGTGTACTCACATTAAAAATAACAAAAAAGGATGCATTACGTAAATCAGAAATGACACTTGTGTTGTGACACATTTCACATTCCTTAGTCTTAATATTTGAAAAATCAAGTTGACCAAATAAAAGGGTGCAAGATTCACAATAAAAATAATAGCTTATACCTACATCAGTCTTTAAAAGTTTGTCAATAAGATACTTAGATGAAGGCAGCACTGGGGATACAAACACAGCATTCAACAATGATATAGTATTAAAAAGAGATTCATTAGACTCATTATGATGTACAGCTTTCCCAACTGCCATATACAACAAGTCTGCAGCAGAGGCTGTGACCTCCTTGTCTATAGGTAATAAAAGATCCTGTTGCATTTTTTCTCGGAGCAGTTGATGGCTTTGAGGAGGAACAAGATGTAGATTGGCTTGATCAGGTCCCGGCTCCCTATCACCTCCACCTTGTTCTTGTTCTTCATTCCCTTGAACAGCTTCACCAGCAGCACTGTTTTCATCTTCAGAGGAATTCATCTCAGCATCATAAAAATCATTTTCGTCTTCGAATTGCACAGAGACAAGAGAAGGCTCTGGAGAGTTGTTGCGGGAAACACAAATGGTGTCAGGGAGTGACTAATCAGAAGTTAAGATTGAACACAAGTCTTCTTCTGGTACTGCGGCGTGGTCATGTTCCAATTGATTTCTTCTACAGACTGGGGCTCCAACAAAACCAGTCTCCTGCAAGGAGAACACAATAGAATGAAATTCAATACCACAAATATAAGAGTATACATCTTAAGTTAGTAAATACTTTTTAAAGATGTGTGATCTATCATTACTTTTTAAAAACACTTCACTATTTTAGTTTTAAGATGACATTTTAGTTTTGAGATAAGTTTTATGAAGCTAAAATTTATTAAAAGGAGTCATTGAGTTAGAGAAATAACTAAGCCCGTACTTGCCTCATTTCTATCAGCCATATGATTTCCGTCTTCAGACTCTGAAGAAGAACGAGTATTAGGATGATTAATCGGCCTTTCTTCCAAGATGGCATTCTGGAATATAAAACCAACATAAGTACAAAATTAGAGAAAAGGGAATAAATCTGATATTAAATAAAGCCATTCTGTTCATGTTGGTGGCTTCAAATTTTGAAGAACTCCATCAGGGTAAAGGTTTCCCACCATGCAATTGATTTGCTGCAGCTATTGTTCAGTCAAGACCCCATATTTATAGCAAATTGTATCTGATGTCTTGTAGAGGTGCTATAGGAATGATCCTGACGAAATGTCAACTAATTTACTTCCTAGGGATAGATCTGAGAGAAAATATACTTCAAGTAAAATTTCCTCACAAAGAAAATTGGTGGACATAATATCTGGCCCGTTCCAATAGCACGCGTCATGATCTCTCAGCACATCAGACTCTAAACAGTGGCTGTCGCAAATCAATTGCACAAAGGAAAAGCTTTACCCTGGACTTCTGCCAAGTAGCCACTGGTGACTCATACAAATATTTAAAATTCACATGAGTCACTGAGTGCAACTTCTCTTACTAAATCTGTACTTGCCTCATTTCCATCAGCCATTGGATTCCCGCCTTCAGATTCTGAAGAAGAATGAGTATCAGGATGATTAATCGGTTCTTCTTCCAAGGCGGCATTCTGGAATACATCAGGATGATTGATTGGTCTTTCTTCTAAGGCGGCATCCTGGAATATAAATGCAAAATTGATACTCATTGTCAGACAGTAAAAAACAGCATACAAACAATAATAAGAGATGAACATGAATATTTTGTAGAAAGGTTAACGTGCTCATACTTGATTCTGATAGCGCTTTCTTGAGGTCAACGGTATTTTTTCCCGACTGTTCGGTTCAAGGTATCGCTTGTTTCGCCTTCTTGGTATCTCATCTCCTTCCATTGTGGGAAGTGGTGTATTGACTCCCTGGAAATTAAACATAATAAAAGGTTTTGAGTCTAGTGGATATGTTATGAAATACAACTTCAAATTTAATACAATTAATGATGGGACACATAAGTTCTTTGCCGCAGCATGCCAAAAGCATAACCTCAATATCTTTTTTACATTTACAGTAAAGATGCATAGAAAACAGGAAATTTCTCCCACTAACAATTGCTTAGTTTTAAATCGGCATAAAACCTTGCTGCTCGCCTTTAGTAAGAACAAACGCTAACGTATCCAAGATAGCCTCTAACTAAACTTGTACACTTACCAAAATAACTGATGACCACCTTTCGTGTACAATTTCATTAAAAACGATTTGTAGAAAAAATCATTTGAAATAACAGATTTGACATTTGTTCAAGACACCGCTAGACGGGGAATGCGCTTTGTACCACGACAATACTTGTAAATCGTGAAGGTTATGGCTTCTTGTTACTGAGATGGTGCCAACATTTAAATCCCAATGTCTCACACGGGGTTTGCAGTCGTTAACATCTTTCGTCAAATGTGGGTCAATTTTAGACAATTATTCTCAAGTTACTTATTTTCAGTGTTTCAAAAGTAAATCGAAAAGTACAAATAAACGGACGGAATGATTTGAGTAGTCGTGAGCAAACACGTTGGCATTACTGGAATCTCTCCCCCGTCCCCGGCAACGGACATCTCTCCTTCCTCCCCTCTGCACCTGCAGCAACTGCCGCACGTTCAACTTCAATTTCAATTTGCCGCGAACCGTTACTGCTGTGTTTTCCGATCCTGTACTTCGCGAAAGTGAGTTTCCGTAGCCTGTGTGTTGGCGCAAAGAGGGTTGCGTGGCTCGGAACATGAAGATTTCTCTCGTGTGCGTGCAATTTCCCAATGAGAAGAACGGGAGATACGTTATACCTGTGGAAGATGTTGTGGGGTTCAAGCCAAAGGGGTTGGATGACTTCGATCCAAAGCGTATCTATAAAGTCCGTTGGGCCGTCTTGAGAAGGGAGAACAGCGACACCACGGAGAACCTTTATGAGGCCTAAGTTTTGTGCTTGGCAGGTTTGTAGGTTAATGAGCGTTGTTCGTGTCCCATCTCTTGAGTCGTTCTTGATCGGTTCCGTGTCTGTTCTGCAGTTAACGCCCAGTCGATGCTGCGTCAAGCTTCAAAGAAAGGTATAAAACTCCCTAGAAGTTTTGTAAGTGAAACACAGAAGGCGTCCAAGCAAGACGAGGATTCTGTGCTTGTAGCCAAACGAGCTAGTAAACAAGTCAGTGTATTTTCTTTCTTGACTTTAATTTTGTTCTTGTGTTTTGGAAATTGAACTATCTATTCTACTGCATTAATGTACCTTTGTTTTTCAACAGACCAAGAGACATGTCTTTGCGGGCATGAAACAAAACTGTGAGCAGCGTATGAAGACTTTATACCAGACTCACATCAAAGAGTCCAAGCTTCAATCCTGTTCTGGTAAGTGGAAAATTATGTAGTTTTTTTCATTTTAAATTGTGTTTCTAGGCTTTAGATTGCATAATCATTTTAAGCAAAATCTTAATTTTGTCTTGAAGTTTCTGCTAGCATTTTGAACCCTAATTTTGTTATGTTTAAGGGCAAAGTAATGAGACTGGAGCTGCAGTTGAGCAGGAGGCAACTGGTGTAACAATCAAAGAAAAAGAAAAACACAGAAAGGTCAAGGGAAAAGACACAGTCAATAGAGAGGAAAGTGACAGAACAGACAAGGATAATGATGAGAGTTGTGGTAGATCGGACGAAGGACAGGGAAAAGATACAACAGTGCAAAGAAAAGAAGATAATGAAACACATAATGAAGAGGACTACGATAAACCAGACATAGGGAAGGACAAACATGAGAGAAGAGAAGAAGAGGAAGTTGGAAGAGAAGATAATGGAACGGAAGAGGATCATGATACGTTGTGCTCTGTAGAGGATAATGCAAAGGACAGCGAGATAGTGACAGAACATGATCAATTGGATGCAGGAAAAGAATCTGCTCCTAACTCAGTTTTCATTATTGCAGAAGAGATACCACCTGTTGTGATAAATAAGAGGAGGCGCAATAAACCTAAATCACTACTCAGTTCCCCCGTGTCAGACGTCAGTTTTGCTAGCACCACTACTCGATTTCGATTAATGGAGGAGAAAGTGGCACGGTTGGTCAGGGAGCTGGCGGTAGAAAAGAAAAAGGCTAGAATTGCTGAGGAGAAGAGCAGGCTGCTACAGGAGAAACTTGCAAGCTTCCAAACTTCTTTCCAACAGTTTGCTACGTCTGTGAAGAAAATCACTGACAGTTCTGAGGGTAATTCAATAAACTTCAACTTTTAACCTGAGTGAATGGCTGCAATGTCTCGGAGTGTTTTTAATCGATTGTTTTTTAATACCAGCTGTTGATGAGAAACACACTTTCCAAAGTCCTAGAGTTTCGAAGTGGGTTGAGAGTACCATACCTTATTGTAGTCCAGGTATTAATTTTTTTTTTGCTTGTGTTTTGGTATTTTGTGTTGTTTCAATTTCCTCATAAATTTGTTTAAAATTTACTTTAGGAGAAAAATCTCCCGCCGTAAGGTGTTTGAAGTTCAATGATAAAGGTAAATAATTCTTTATGTTTTATCAATTTAATTTACATTTTTTCTGCTGCAGTTAATGTTAAGCTTTTGTTGCAGCTAGTAGCCCAAATAAAAGTCCAGATAAACAAGTTCTAAAGTCTCCTGTGAAGTCTGTTAGCTCTGTGAAATCCATTGGCCCTGCTAAATCTCCTAAGTTGAAACCTGATAAAGTGAGTCCCATGAAAAAATCCTCAAATCCGAGTCCAGCAGCCCAGAAACCTAAGCAGAAAGTTAAAAATGATCTTGGTGAGTAATATTTTAGGCTCTGGATCTTTTTTTGTATTCTAGTAACCTTTTCTTTGTGTTGGTATGATACCATATAAATTATCTATCTTTTAAGGGTCCAAATGAACTTACCAGCGAAAAATTGGCCCCAGCCATCCTCAAGGAGCTGCAGCAGGGTGGAGGAGAGTTAAGGCGGGATGGGTCAGGAAAAGTAAGTCAGTTTACCATTGTTTAACAAAATTATTGTAATGCAAACAAAATATTAATATTTAATTAAAACTTCTCAGGTTCATCTTGGGAACAATGTTTGGCTTGTTGGCCAAACATGGAAAGAAGTCTTTCTTGAGTCTTCCAAAAAACTTTCCATTCTCACTAAAGACCTAACGCAGAGTTGCTTGGGCCTAGATGGCTGCAAAAAGTACAGCCTGACTGGATCAAAGAGCCCTAATTGCTCTTCTAATGTTGCACCAAAAGAACCAATTCCTCGCAGGATTTTGGAAGTTTTGTATGGTACTAAATCTTATTCCTCGCATTGCGCTCATACTCCTCTTGGCTGGTAAAATCCAATACAATTTTTTGACTACCACTTACTTTTGGTTGCAGCTTTTTATCGAGCAAAATTAATGCAAGAGGGAATAACGAGTGAGTCAGTGATCAGTCAGAGCATGGGTCTCGCAAAGAAATATATAACAGAAAAGCTTCATGATGCATCGGTAAGTTGAACCTCCTAACTCATGCTAAAGAAACTACAGAACAGCAGCTAAACTCTTTTTCTCTTTGCAGAAACCTCCTCGCCCTAAAAAGAAGAAGGATTCTTAAGAATATTAACAATTATTTCTGTATTTAATTTGAATTATTAACAATTATTACCGTATTGAATTTGAAACATTTGATACTGTATAATCATGTCATTTTTCATCTGATGCTTACTATCAATACATTTTGTTGAGAATGGAGAAATGTTTATTTGATTGCTTTCACAGGGTGTTCAGTCTCAAGGGGTACCTTTCCCATGGGACACCACTCCCATGGTGTCCATCCCCATGGGGTACCTTTCCAATGGGACACCACTCCCATGGGGTCCTGCACCATGGGGTCCTGCCCCATGGGTCCTGCCCCATGGGGTCCTGCCCCATGGGGTCCTGCCCTATGGGGTCCTTCCCCATGGGATACCATCCCCATGGGGTGCCATCCCCATGACCAAAAACCCATGCGTCCGATCCGGTCACTCCCCATGACTCCCCATGGGAACTCATTTCCTATGGGAACACTCATGGGAATTTTACCCTGGGGTGTAATGTTTTTAACCTTTGTGAGAGTAAATTTTTTGTCTACCGTAAAAACCCGAATATAGCCCCCCCCCCCTTAGTTTTTAGACCCAACTTGAAAAAAGTTATTTGAGGAGGAAGCTGTCAGTAAATGAAAAGTGTGTCCTGTAATGCCCTTTTTGTGTCTGTGAACTGATATTCTCACTCTCTTATAAGTAGAAGTGTGGTGTTAATGGGAAAAGGACTAAATGACTGCTATAGTAAAAGAAAATGACACTTTTAATACAGTAGGAACCATGAACTAGTGACTAGTCAGAGTTAAATCAAAGCATAGAACAAGTCAACATAAAAAATAAAATTTGCTTCTAGCAACAGTAGTAAACTATGCCAGTAAACTATGCTTTTTAATAAAAAATGAACACATTAAAATTTGCTAATTATAATAATTATGGTATAGCAAGGACTGAAAATTATATGGCACTAATAATGCACTACAATCAAATTAATCATCATCTGATTCTGACTCAGACTCCTCAGACAGAGATGATTCTGATTCTTCTGCACTGTCACCACTCCAATCAGAGTCTTCTTCATCCGACGACTGTCACACATAATTATCTTCAGTGCCGTTCATCGCGTTCGAAATGCAGGTTTTCTTGAAGCTCTTTTCCACTATTTTAGCTGGAATCGAGTCCCAGGACTTCACCCAAGAAGCCACCAGCTCGGGCGAGGGCCTCTTGATCTTGCCAGTTTTTGTGAACTCCTTGTCCCCGGGCAACACCCACTCACTGTAGCACTCCTCGATCTTATTCTTAAGCGGCTTGTTTACAGAGACGTCCAGCGGCTGCAGGATGCTGGTCATGCCCCCGGGAATGATGACCAGATCTGCCTGCAGCGACCGGACCGTCCTCTTCACCTTTTCAGTTAGATGGCCGGTGAAGGAGTCAGCATAGACTGCTTGTGCAGCAGGGCCCCGGGGCGCCTCTGCCACACCGTCTTCAGCCAGTCCACGGTGATGTCCTCGTTGAACGAGCCGGACTCGTAAGCCCGGATGTGGACACCTTCGGGGAAGCTTCCGGTGGGCACCGTCTTCCTCCGGAAGACGATGTATGGCGGGAGCTTCCGGCCGTCGGCGGTCATGCACATCATGGTGGTGAACCTCGTCTTCTCGTTGCCGCTTGTCCTGACCCGGATAGTCTTGAGGCCTCTCTGACTGACAGTGGTGCGGGACGGCATGTCTGGGTAGAGGGGCGTCTGATCCGCGTTCCCAATATGGCCAAGGAGGTGTTCTCTTCCGCAAGTGGATGACGAAGCTGAAAAACCAAACAACGATTAGTTGTAATTCTTGTCTAGCTCGGTTTATTTCAGATGTGACGCACTACTCACCGCTGAAAAGACAGCAGCTTTTCTTCGTAGTCATGCGGAAGACGTTGCGCGATTATCGTCCTGCGCCGTACTCCCAGATTGTTCCTCTTCATCACACGGTCAATCCACCTCATGCTGCCTTTGAAGTCTGATCGACGGATATTTAGTTCATCCGCGATTCTCCACGCCTCCCGCTGCATCATTCTACGTGATACAGCGCAGAGCGCAGCTCTTGCGTCCTCCACGAATTTAACAGGTTTCCTCTCAATTTCAGGCCATTTGCCTTTTTTGGGGCCGCGGAACGCTTGTCTGGTAGCGTGTGCAGTCTTTAGTTGCTCTATATGTGTTTTCCATAGTCTAATGGACTTGGGTTCAACGTCAAACTTTCTCGCGGCACTCTTAACCCCATTTTCAAGGTGGATTAAGGGAGGTGGCGGCGCTCCGCGCGGAAAGGGTCCGAGAGTGTGTCCCCGGCTGGCCCAGGCGGCTGCTGCCTACCTTCCAGGGGGTCCGGCCGGCCGGCGGCTTATGGGCGCGGAGCAGTCTTTCGCTTCTAGCTCCGTTGTCTTTGGGTTTAGAGGGGTGGTGTAAGCGAGCCGATTGTAGAGTAGGACCTGACCTATCGATTCTTGTAAAAAAAAAATATTTTAGGTCACACCTGCACCGATCTGGAGCGAGATAAAGACCCCGCGCCGGCCTCCGCGCGGCACAGCGACGGCCTTTTCCGTTCGCAGCTCCCTTGTTTTTGATTTTAGATGGGGGGTGTAAGCGAGCCGATTGTAGCACACTTTGTGACCTTTCATTTGAGACCCCGAGCAATCTGATACGACCATCCTAGCGGGTACCGTAACGTGAAATGTGCGTAACACTCGCCGGAACGACGGCAGCGGAGCGGCGGCTGCAGTCAGCTGACGCGGCTCGGCCCAGTGTTCACTCCTCTAGAGATCGGCGATGCCGTGAAGTGTAAACAAATCGAGTTGTAGGAATTTCGGTCCATCATTTTGCGAATTTTGTGAAATTGTACCATACGGATGTCCATTTTAATCATTCAGTTATTTGAGACGAACGTTTTAATCTGTGAAATAATTGGTTTCATTCAAAATTTCATGCAAAATTTTGTAAAGAACAAAACATTTCAAGAAACATAACCTGAAAAACTTGGTTCAAATGAGTTACATAAAATATTCTTTAAAACTGCAGTTTTGTCATATGGAAAAGAACAATTTAAGGAATGGCCTTCCGATATTTGATATCAGAATCATACCCAGTTGTACAATTAAAGACACAACACCTGTCTGGCATTTTCTCAGAGTGGCGCAGGTTATGGCGGGAAGTGTTTTTTCGCGCTTCAAAAACAAATGAAGGCGACAGTTTCATGTGCATATAAGTGGCCAGGTAGGCTAGAGGATGTAGCCAATAGCATTCTTCGCAGTAGCAGTCGCGGAAGCAGAAGACGTGCATGTTTCGTTTGGTGCGGATGCGAGTGTTACGCACATTTCACGTTGCGGAACCCGCTAGGATGGTCGTATCAGATTGCTCGAGGTCTCAAATGAAAGGTCACAAAGTGTGCTACAATCGGCTCGCTTACACCCCCCATCTAAAATCAAAAACAAGGGAGCTGCGTACGGAAAAGGCCGTCGCTGTGCCGCGCGGAGGCCGGCGCGGGGTCTTTATCTCGCTCCAGATCGGTGCAGGTGTGACCTAAAATATTTTTTTTTACAAGAATCGATAGGTCAGGTCCTACTCTACAATCGGCTCGCTTACACCACCCCTCTAAACCCAAAGACAACGGAGCTAGAAGCGAAAGACTGCTCCGCGCCCATAAGCCGCCGGCCGGCCGGCCCCCCTGGAAGGTAGGCAGCAGCCGCCTGGGCCAGCCGGGGACACATTCTCGGACCAGTTTACCGCGCGCTGAACGCGGAGCGCCGCCACCTCCCTTAATCCACCTTGCCCATTTTCATTCGCAAAGTTGACTGCGGCTACCTTGAAGTTTCTGTCAAAAGCTCTTCTTTTGCCAGTCTTCACATGATTTGCCTGGGAACCTCTCTTCTCGACTTTGTCCCGCGGCATCTTCGCGCCAATCGCCTGGTGACGCGACCTTAGCGCTCTTCTCGGTGTTCGGACTATGGCGACCGTTACAACCAGACTCAACACAACGGAACTAGTGACGATCGCGAACAACTGACGGTGACGCCCCCTTCCAGGCTCTGTTTTCGTCTGCTCTTGCGCGGAAACGAACATATTTGAGGCGAAACCGGCAAAACTCTTTTAATCTGAGACGGAATGTGTTAGAGTAAACTGTCTTTCACTAATTAAGCCGCAAGTGGGCTGGCAATGTGTAATAGTGTTGCTTGAAGCTTTTCAGACCCCTTACCCTAACATTTCCCGGTTTTATGGATCCCCCCCTCCCTCCCCCCGAGCTTAACCCCCTCATATAGTCCCCTTTTGGTATTTCAAACAGTTTTTGGGGGGAAATGGGGGGGGGGACTATATTCGGGCTTTTACGGTACATTCCGCTGGAGGAGCAGCTAAGAAATTTATTTGAAAATACTCCTAACATTAAGGAATTGTTGAGTTAACGTTTCAATAGAGAGAACGTCACTGCTGACACAATTTGTGATGTGTTTAATGGCAGTGTCTACAAATCTTTTGTTAAACATGATGGCATTCTCTCCCAATGGCAGAACATTTCTATCACCATAGCTACTGATGGTTCTCCTATTTTCGAATCTGCTTGTAACACAATGTATCCTGTCCAGTCTCGTATTAATGAGTTCCCTCTTAACATAAGATTTGATAGCCGGAACTGTGTGGTGGTTGCAGTTTGGTTTGGCAAACATGACCCGGAAATGACTGCTCTGTTGCAACCAGTTGTCGAAGAAATCAAAAGACTGTATGAGTCTGGTTTTAAGTGGAATCATCAGGGCGAAATTGTGAAAACACGAGTGGTGCCTTTAAATTCTGTGCTTGACTCTGTTTGCTAACCTAAAAATCAGCAGATGAGTCAATTCAACGGTTACTATGGCTGCAAGTATTGTGAGCACCCTGGCGTCAAAATACCAGAGCATCCGCAGCCGCGCTACATAGTGCCTGATACTGAAGCAAATTGTGCGATTAATGAGAACTTTGAATGTGAGTACTCTGTTAAATGGGAAGATCCTAAAACCCATGATGCAGAGGAAGTGAATGTGAAGGATCGCTCCAATCGCCACATTCGAAGGGTGATGAAAAACATACAGAGGGGGAATGCCAGACCACCAGTGAAAGGAGTAGTGGGCTGTAGTCCCCTTATCCCTCTACTTGTGTTTGATCTGGTATTTGAGTTTTGTGTGGATTATATGCATACTGTGCTTTTAGGTGTTTGTAAATTGGTCAGTACTTTGCAAGTGCAAACCAAATCAAATGGTTTGCCATTTTACCTTGGCAATAAGATTCATTTAGTAAATCAGAGAATGGCCAAAATAGCACCACCTTCGTCTATTTCAAGAAGACCAAGGTCTTTGAATGAGATACATCTTTGGAAAGCAAATGAATGGCGGGCATACCTTCTATACTATAGCTTACCATGTCTGGTTGGGATATTACCTGTTAATTATGTCAAACATCACAGCTTACTGGTTTCTGCTATTTACATTCTGCTGCAAGATAAAATTACTAAAGATGAGCTTAAACAAGCTGCATTGTATCTTAGAACATATGTAATTGATTTTCAACATTTGTATGGGGAAGTTCATATGAATTTTAATGTTCATCTTCTTCTCCACATTTGTCGTTGCACAAAAATGTTCGGACCAATTTTTACATTTTCAGCATTTTGCTTCGAGTCTGGTAATGGAAATCTTGTGAAACTTTTTAAAGACACAAGATTTGTAGTATCTCAAATAGATAGAAAATATTCATCATATTCATGCATTCCTGAAATAGTGTCTCTGTATACGGTTTCTCCTCAAGCCATTGATATCTGTGATGAACTTCTAAATTTTACTCGTTCTAAAATGTCTATCAAAGTTGGCTCTGACTCTTCTTGGGGATAAAAAAAGAATACCTCTTACAAGGGAAGTGTCACAAGTGTAACTCCTCAAATCAAACCAAATTTTCAGGGTTGGTAGACCTTGACTAGTGATTAGGATTGGTAACAATATTATCGGCAAAATTTCATATCTTCCATGTTTTATGGCCCTCCAAAGGTTCGAAAAAACTGAAAAAATCGAAAAAATCGATTTTCACCAAAGATGTTCCTGAGGTCATGAAACGTCAAGAAATACTAGGTAGGCGTACGCCAGACCGCGTCGTGGCGTAACAGACTTCGCTCATCGCGAATCACTGTTCTGCCACTCCACGCCTGGCGCACGCCTACCTTGGCCTGCCGGCGGCTGCCACTTGACGAGTAGGATCCTGCGGGGCAAGTCAGTAGGACGCCCTGCGGGCGTCACTCTCTCCGCACGGTCGCAACCACGCTCATATTCTGCCTTCCGAACGTATCTTACATCATCCTTTCGTTATCAATGCCGCTCAACCAGTCCTAACCTACCCTTACCTGACCAAGCCTTGCCTACCCTGGCCCCTACTAACCTAACCTAACCGAGCGTAACCCACTTGCGTCACTGATCCGCCCCTCCACGACAGGCGAATGGCACACACTGACTTTACCCAACCGGCGGATTTATAATTTTGGTCCACATGTGAAAATTATCTAAGAAACCGCTTGGGCTGTAGTGCCCCTGAGGGGAGGTTGACTCTGGTATGATGCAAGAAGGATGTGGTCCAAATTTGAGCTTTCTACGTCTAACCGTTCTCGAGAAATCGCGCGGACAAACAAACAGACAGACAAAACATTTTTGACCCAGTCGGTCCAGGGCTTTGCTATCGCTCAGCCAACAAAACCACTGCTCAAACAGAAGTTTGAAAAATTCAGAGATATTCTGTGCCGAAAAGAAGACTAACTAATAAACAAAAAAAACCATAAAGGCTCACATTTAAGGGGGTATCGCAGCTCCTCCGATCCTAATCTAATAAACACTTATAAACACCTCTCCATTGAGGGAGTATGTTGGAAGGCAGATCTCTGCCTACAAACAGACAGACAAAACATTTTTGACCCAGTCGGTCCAGGGCTTCGCTGTCGCTCAGCCAAGAAATATATTCGTCGTTCACGAAACTTTGCAGTTGTGGGCCCCTCGGAAAAATGTGAAATAATTGCCGTTTTCTATAACCTAGCAGAAATTAAAAAAAAAATCCCGGCGGAGTGGAGAACAACGACTGTGTGAACAATAGGGGGTTGGCCCCCAAACACAACTGGGAATGCATCAATCCGCCGATCACCAGGATGCCATCAGGAGCTCCTGCATGAACAGCAGGGGACTTCACGATGTTATCAGCAGGACGAACATGACGGTGGGGCATAACTCTGAGAGTGGTCGGAGGACGTAGGAGTCGACCAGGCCGATAAGGCCACAGGCCGATAGGACCATCATGACGCCTGCGACGGTGGTCTGACACCCGCCCAAGTACTCATCGAGATGCGTTTCGTTTTCGTTTCAGTATTGGAGCTTCCAGCGCGGGCTCGGACCGGTTGGGAAGAGACTCCTCCGGAACGATGGTTCACCGGCTGTTCACAGTTTTCGTGTTTTTTGTTTTTTTTTTTGGTAAGGCACTGTTAAAAAAAAGTCTGGGAAATCACGAAGGATCAGTTGGTAATTTTATTTCCGACAGTCCTTCGTGAATTTCCAGAGAACCTTCAGGAATTCGCCGGATAAAATCACTTGTCACAGGGAGTATGCGTTACTATGAGGTATGATATTGCGGCTATTGAGGAAGACCATGTGTCCTCTATTAACTGCGCTTAAAAATTTTGCTCTCAGCAGAGCGGATCTCAATATGTCGAACGCAGGGAAAAAACGAAGGGTCAGTTGGTAAAAAAGTTTCCGGAGGATTTCAGGAATTCCCAATATATTTTTAACAGTGGGGGATGCCCCGAGGTGTTACTCAGAATTCGATGAAACATTTTTTTTTTGCAGTATATACTGCCTATAAGACCCAAATTTAAGCTGTCCTTATCAACTAGTTCCGAGAGTATTAATTTTAAAAGCATTAAAACGGGATTTATGTAAAAGTGTGCGGGAATCATACTGGAGACGTTTCTATGAGGTATTGTCTGATGATTCCCGTACTTTGATTACCCCTGTAATTTCAGCCGTTCAGGCCCCACTTTCGTCAAAATGACCTTCGGGAAGTATTTTGGATCGGCCTTTAAAACGTGTTCGAATTGACGTCCATTCCCCTGGATGCACTTTCGCGCTCGATCTGCTCACAGATTGACGGCAGGATCTTGACGGATGGTCTCGCCAGGAAGGAAGATAATCTCCGCCGGGCGGGTAGGCAACCCGTTGGACGGGTGCGCTAACTGCTTAACGGTGCGTTTCGGACCATAAGTGTCCTATCTCAAATTACCCTTTTTTCGATCCCCTATCCCCCCTCTCCCCAACCGCGTTACGTATTAAGCGGGACACCCTGTACTGCACCGTCCACAGTTTTTATGCGGCGTTTACCACAGTGGACGAACAGATGAGAAGTTCTCATAGACGAACGCGCCTTCTTCCCTCTGTCCTCTCACAGTGGAGATATCTCACTACGGGGATCAGCGCAACGTTTTTAGGTGCGGATACGGTTGTGACTTGAACACCAACGTTTGCGTTATTTACAAGTGAAGGACGCGGCCGGTGGCGGGCCTCGTCTCGTAGCAGCGTCGAACACGGGGAGTGCCGCGGAGAGACCGCATTCGAAGGTCAGCAGATAGCGACGCGCTAATCACAGTGTCTACTCAAGTGTTTTGCAGCCGCGGGTATTCCCTGCACGTCCTGCGATGATGTATCCGAGGAATCAGCCGCCCGGTCGGCAGTGACAGTAATCTGCTCGGCCCGTCAGTGCAGCGCAGCAACACCCCTTGGTCGTCCTGTGAAAAGAAGAAGCGCAGCTGGAACCATGCATTTCAGCAGTGAGTAGGCCGCCTTAGGAGTGTTAAATTTTTCAGGGAGTGTTAAGTTGTCAGCGTTTACAATTCTCTGGCCCCCGCCCCATGTCACTTGTGAGGCGTCAAGGGGGAAATATTTATTATAAGATAGAAATCGTTAGCCTCAGCCCGTCCCGACTCGCGACGGACTGCGCCTTAACACGTAGCGGCCAACCCTCACCTAATGAATTGAACAATTCTCCTAAAACAGAAACGCGGCAAAATTTCAAAATTGTTGCCACCGTTTCACCTTACGTTTATCCACGTCATTGGCTGAGCGATAGCGAAGCCCTGGACCGACTGGGTCAAAAATGTTTTGTCTGTCTGTCTGTTTGTCCGCGCGATTTCTCGAGAACGGTTATACGTAGAAAGCTCAAATTTGGACTACATCTTTCCTGCATCATAACAGAGTCAACCTCCCCTCAGGGGCACCGCAGCCCAAGCGGTTTCTTAAATAATTTTCGCAAGTGGTCTAAAATTTAGAACCGCCGGTTGGGTGAAGTCAGTATGCGCCGTGCGCCTGTCAGGGAAGGGAGGATCAGTGACTCGACTGGGTTACGCACGGTTAGGTTAGGTTAGTGGAGGCCTGGGTATGTTAGGTGCAGGCAGGTAAGGGTAGGTTCAGACTGTTTGAGTGGCATTGACAAGGAAAGGATGACCTAAGATACGTTCGGAAGCCAGATTATGAGCCTGGTTGCGGCCGTGAGGAGAAAGTAACGCCCGGAGGGCGTCCTACTGACTGGCCCCGCAGGGTCCTACTCGTCAGGTGACAGCCGCCGGCAGGCCGAGGTAGGCGTGCGCCAGGCGTGGAGTGGGGGAACAGTGGTTCGCGATGCGCGAAGCCTGTTACGCCACGACGCGGTCTGGCGTACGTCTACCTTGTAAGATAAGTCTGTCCTCTAAATTTTAGGTTTCTGTGTAAACGCACTGATAAAACAAGTGTTGAGAAGGACGCACTTGTCATGCGTTCTTCAAAAAGGAGAACGTCAGGAGATGCATTCTAAAAAAAGGATGCATGTGTGATGCACTCCACTGAAAAGAGCGCATCACGTGATGCATTCCTGTTTTAGCCCGCCCCGACACGTTTCGGTAGAAGCGGACAGGAGCCGGGCTTATAGTCTGATGCTGACTGCTCGTTCGGGCGGACGTGTGTTCGTAGACCTATCGTTGACGGAGGAAGTTCAGATTTGGAGGGTAGACATTTTTTGTGGAGTAAACTGACGTACGGTGGTCGCAATTTTTAAATTTTGTCGCGTTTCTGTTGTATGAGAGTTGTTTGATTCGTTAGGTTAGGGCTGGCCGCTGCGCGTGGTGCGCCTGCAAGGCGCACTCCGCCGCGAGTCAAGACGGGCTGAGGTTAGCGATTTTCATCGTTACAAAAATATGTACCACCGGACACATTTCTAGTGACTCGATGCGGGGGCCGGAGGCCCCCGCAAACGCCGCCGGCAGGCCAAGCTGTCCAAGTCCCCACTCCGTTCCACCGGCACTTCGGTTCGACGGAGGGACGGGCCAGCTTGTTTTGAAACGCGAGCTTGTCGAGGCGAGCGAAGACGACGTTTCCGGAGCCAATGCGCAGGGCAAACTTAACAGTCTTGCATCGGAATAACGGAAAGTCGAAGAGCTTCGCGAGTGGTAGATTTGGATTCCTTGACATTTTTCGTTGAGGTTGGACCCCTAATTTGTAGAAAATTTTCAACATTTCCAGTATATTTTTTGATTTGTAAATTGCAACGGCCAAATTTCTCCCGTACGGGAGGAAGCCAAGGCAGGGGCCAGTGGCGGCTCTGGAGCCGCCAATCCGTGCATTCATTTTGACTCCGAAAGAGGATGCGTCAACACATGCGTTCATCTCAACACTTGTTTTATCAGTGCGGTAAGTCAGCGAACAGACGTCCGAACGAACGATCATTTGCCATGATACTTTAAGCCCGTCTCTCCTTTTCTACCGAATCGTGTCCGGATGGTCTGAAGAAAAAAGGCAACTCCCTTGTGTGACATTAAGCACCCTAGGTGCGTATTTGCCTTAAAGATAGTCCACATTGGACATAGGGACACCCTTGATACCTAATTTGTTAATTCAATTTACTTAATATTTTTTGCTAGTGTTTTTATCACGTATAGACGGTCACTCAGGCACAACACTTGATCTGATAATATTTTCCCCGGGAGGCTTTCCGATATTCCCATCCGAGGTGGAACTGCTGCCAGGCAGGAGGATTCCTAATCTGGCACCTAACCGGACCGTGGGTGCCTACGACAGCTACGACCAACTGCTGGCCACCCACATCTGCCTCATGACTGAAGATTTCATTCGCACCCTGAACGAGCAGATCAACAACCTGAGGTACAGGCTTGGCTCCGTACTTTGACTGTATATTAGTCAGCGGTAGTTCCTGGTCTTAACTACGAAACGCACGAAGTCAATGAAATACCTATCACCATGCTGCTCAGAACTGACGGATTCTTCGCGTAGGAATAAAAAAAACACGACTGAGCTCGCAACATGCCACAGTCATGCGGAGAATGACAAGTCTCTGAAGTGAAGTTGTTACATGTGGCATCTCTTGCGTTCGGCCTTGCGTTCGGCATGTCGTCCGAGAAACGTGATGATTCCGGACTAGAGGTGCTTGAGCGCCGGTCGCATAGAATGTTATTCTGTCCTATCTGCGCGCATGAAGTGGAACCGAGGGGTTGAGAACTCCAGTAATCGCGTGTACACGACCTTGGTAATCATGCCGTAATCAATGGCAATCGCCGGTAATCACCCAGAGTCATCGGCGATTTTGGCCAAGATTTAAGGTGGTAATCGGTCGCAGTCTAACGGTTATCAGTCGTAATTCGTGGGTAATCATTGGTAATCACTAGTGATCAGCGGAACCGTTGATATCGCTGGTAACCATGGTGTAGAACAGTCACAGTAATCGTCCGTAATCACTATTACTAGTAATCACTACCACTTGGTAATCGGAGATGTCAACTCCTCGACTGGAAACTCAAGGCTACACTGTGAAAGGCGCAATGAGCACTATGCCCCCCCCCCCTAAAAGAGCGGACCTTCCTACCTCTCTCCCTAAGGCTCTCCCCGAGGGTAATTCTGCTCTATGCTTCATTGAGGCGCAGTCCCTCGCCTTCCGTTTGCCAGTGTACCGGTGTTTAATCTCGTTGACTGAGGTCTAATATCCCTTGCTGAGACCCTTGCTTTGTATGCTTTGGGATCTAAAGCAGATGCGTGACGATACTTAATTTTGCCGAATGACAAGAGGAAGATTAAGAAATTGCGTTGTTTCAGATACAGCAATGAGGTCAACACCCGGGACTTCGTGAACGTGAGAGTGCAAGGGTGTGTGGGCACTGGCCTCGAATTGCACTTCGACCCCTCTAAATACAAGGATATGGATTGGGAGGAGGAGAAGAGGTTTCTGTGCGGCAACCTTGTCTTGCTTACCCAAGACTCCCTGAATACCTTTGTCTTTGGTGTCATCAGGGAGAGTGATCCAGAGCAGCTACAGCTGGGTAACCTTGTTGTCGAGCTGTGCACGGGAGTTCACAAGAGCGGCAAATTCGTACCTTTAACTGGTTTTGAATACGGAAACGCAACGTTCCAACTTGTTGAGTCCGCAGCCTTCTACTTTCCCTACCTGCATGTTACCCAGGCCCTAAAGTCAGACCACAAGTCGGGTAGGACCTTTGGGTTCGCACAAGAAGTAGTTTTCGCGAAGTTCCCGTCCGCTCCCCCGAGGTATCTCTCCTCTATTCAGGACTTGAGCGAATCGCTCATGAGTGACTTCCAGCCAGGCCTGAGCGCATCTCAGTATCAGGCTTTGCAGACAGCTCTGCGCCAGCGGGTGGCGTTAATCCAAGGTCCTCCTGGGACCGGGAAAACGTTTCTGGGCTGCAAGGTGCGGTTTTATTCGTGGACGTGTGACTTGTCTTCATGTTGCATATCGAGGGGAGCGGTACACGTGAAACGGCTTATGTATTTGGAAAGAACAACAATAACAATCAGCAGCCTGCATTTCGCCCTCCCCTAACAGTACTAGCGCATCTGCGTCAGTCGATGTAGAAAACCGCGCAAGTGCTGGAGGCATCGGAGTACTCGCGCATCTTCTGCAGGCTGTGCTGTACCCGCGCAACTTTGGCGGGCGGTGCAGTACCCGCGTACGGACCCTTTTTTGGACATTTTGTGATATATATATATATATATATATATATATATATATATATATATATATATATATATATATATATTTGGAGTCAGGGTTCTATGACGATTCTGAAAATATAACTATCTCAAAACGTTGAAAAAAGGTCCTTGCGCGGTTTCTGGGCCGCCCACGAGAGTTGCGCGGGTACAGCACAGCCTACAGGAGATGCGCGTTTACTCCGAGGCCTCCAGCACTTGCGCGGTTTCCTTCATCGACTGACGCAGATGCGCTAGTACTGTTAGGGCGGGGCGATTTCTGGCACCGAGCAGGCGATATACGGAAGAATCGAACTTCATGAACGATGCATGTTTTGTAGATCGCAGAGTACTTCGTACGATTGAAGAACGCCAAGCCGTCTGCTTTCCCTGGGCCGGTGCTTGTAGTCGCGGCTTCGAACCATACTATCCGGGAATTCCTACAGAGATGCACCTCTTTCTCGGCGAAGGTTAGTGTTGACGTACATCGTTCACTGCAAAATTTGTTCGTAAGACGACGAGAATGTCTGACGATTCACCAGTCACTCTCTCTCTCTCTGTCATGGCGGCGTGACGAGGATTGAGATGGTAGTCAGTTTTTAAGAAAAACGATACGTATGAGTTGAAAGAGAAAGTAATTTCAACTTGAAACAGCTAAAGCAAGGTCTGGCGACGGCGGGGTGCTGTTGGTACAGTAGTTGGCGGACAAATACTTTGGATAACTGAGATAGTGAGATTCGTTACAAAGTGAGGTTAGAGTCCTCTACTCAACATGCCACCCAAGAAAGCAGATACGGTGGGTCAGATGACCAAGGAAGAGCTGATAGAAATATTTTCGTCTGTCATGCCATCCCTGAAAGAATCTGTAGCTAAATTACAAGAGACAGTCAAAGAATTTCAGAGAGAACTCGACTCCAAGGATGAAAGGATCAACAAGTTGGAGATCCTAGTGAATGAAGGCCTTGATGAACGTGAACAATATAGTAGGAGAAACAACATCAGAATTTTTGGAATCAAGGAGAGCGAAGATGAAAACACCGATCAGATAGTTCTCAAGGTCGCGTCTCAGCTGCAGGTCCCACTCTCCGTCCAGCAAATTGATCGATCCCACAGAGTGGGGCGAAAGGGAACCAAGCCGAGACCAATAATTGTAAAACTAGTGAGCTATAAACAGCGTCAGGCTTTGTTCATGGCGAAGAAAGGTTTAAAAGGAACTAAACCCTTTATATGTGAGGATCTGACCATAACTAGGCGTGTACTACTGAAGAAAGCAGTTGAGACATACTCCTCGAAAAAGGTTTGGACCAGTGATGGGACTATCCTAGTGGATATTGGAAAATCAAGACCTTTTCCGGTAAGGGGCGAAAGTGATTTTGAAAACCTGCTGGAAAAACATCCACCTGCCTGACACTCTAGCTTTGATTGAACTATACTACCTCAAGAAAGGCCTCCTTGCTGAGATAAACCTATATGCTTTGTTTTCTGTTATTGTTGATGCTGAGCTGATCTCTCATATTGTTTTTTTTTCTTTAGGGTGGATTTAGAGTGTGAAGGTGACGGTGACGCTGACGGCGTCGATCAATTGTTTTGGGTGTGTTCTAACCACTGACGTACAGAAAGCCGCGGAGATTCTTGTGATATTTTCAAAGAATCTTCGTGGCTTCGTCAATGTCAGTGTCTAGAACACACCCAAAACAATTGATCGACGCCGTCAGCGTCACCGTCACACTCTAAATCCACCCTTACTTTCTATATTCTATTTGTAGTTGATCAATACTTGCTACCTGTTGCAAAGTTTTTTTTGTTTTAATTAATTATTTATTTTCCTGTTATTGTCCCTTTTCTTTCTCTCTCATATACTAGTTGATTTAACACTGATTGCCATACTCATGCAATCATACTGCGCATATGAGCAGTACTGAGTGTTATTCTCTACGAGGTTATGTTCATAGAATTAATGCAGAACAACCCATATTAATGCCCAATCGTTGAGAGATACTTCTCATAAGTCTGAGTTTATCGATATATTTTCAAATTGTGTTATAGATATTATCTGTGTGTCTGAAACTTGGTTCAGGAATGATACTAATATTTTTATGATTCCAGGCTACAAAGTATTACATGTAAACAGAACAAGTACTCAAGGAGGTGGTGTAGCTGTGTTTGTAAAATCTACTTACACTGTCAAAGTATTATCTATGTCTGACGGTGATGCTTCCAGGCCAGACTATATTTTGCTGGATGTTTTAGTAGGCACAAAGAAAATCCTACTTGCAACCATGTATAGAAAACCTAAAGGGAGTGCTGTGAGTATATTCATTGATGATTTCTGTAAGTTTGCTCCAGACTATAAATATTCTTTCCTATGTGGTGATTTAAATGCTGGATTTGGTAGAGGTGGTGATGATTCACTAGTCATTCCTGAATTGTTGAATTTGTGTAATCTAGACTATGTTCCTTTTAATAATACTTATCATACTAAAACTTGTGATTCCAATCTAGATGTAATAGCCAGTAACTGTCATGAATTGTTACTAACTTTTGGACAGACTCCTGCATCAGGTTTCTCTCATCATGATCTAATCTATGCAGTTTTTGATTTATCTGTTCCTCACCAAGAAAAGCAAAAAATAACTTATAGAAATCTGTCAAAAATAAATGTGGAAAATTTACTAATAGATGTAGAAAAGGCTGATTGGAGTGAAGTGTACAGTGATCCAGATATAGATGGTAAAATTGAGAAATTTAATGTGATTATTAGTACACTCATGAACAGTCATGCACCTGAAAAGTCAAAGGTAATGAAACAAAATTTAGTACCATAGATGACCAATAATATCAGAGAAATGTCTAAGAAGCGTGATAAATTAAGGAAAAGACATATTCGTACTAAATGTCCTGATGATTTTGAAAACTTTAGGAAGGTTAGAAACAGAGTTAAACAATGTATCAGGAGTGCTAAAACTAAATACTTTTATGACATGTTTAATAAAAGTAAGGATACCAAAACCATGTGGAACACAGTACGCTCTTTAAATATTCATAAACCTTCTAGTAGTATGTCAGAATTGTCAGTAGATGTTAATGATCTTAATACACATTATGCTTCTGTTTTCACAGTTACAGATGAAATTCTCATTGGTGAGACCATTCAGGAATATGAATCTAAATATACAGAAGAAAATAAGGACACGACTGACATCTCTGATAAGTTTTTCTTTAAATACGTGGAACCTAATAATATTATAAAGGCTATGCTTTCGGTGAAATCTAAAGCTATTGGTGTAGATGAAGTCTCTATTATGTTTCTAATGCTATGTTTACCTGCATTGTTACCTGTACTAGTTCATATTTTTAACTTTAGTCTGCAGCATGGAATCTTTCCATCACAATGGAAGCTCGATAATGTAATTCCTATCCCTAAAGTTAAGAATCCCAAAGTTTGCAAGGACTATCGCCCTGTTAGTATTCTGTGTGTTTTAGGAAAAGTACTGGAAAAGTTAGTACATAATCAAGTAACTGAATATTTAACTACCAAAGGATATTATGCTGAGCATCAATCTGGTTTTAGGAAAGGATATAGCACAATCACAGCTCTTTTAAAAGTAACAGATGACATTAGGGAAGCCATAGACAAGAGATTGCTCTCTTTACTGGTTCTACTGGATCTAAGTAAAGCATTTGATTGTGTTCATCATGATTTGCTATGTACTAAATTAAAATATCTTGGATTCTCAAATGCTACTATTAGTTGGTTTAAGTCTTATCTTGGCCCTCGTTGGAACAGGGTTTTTGTGTCACATGACAATTTCTCTGATTGGGTACATATTAAAACTGGAGTACCTCAAGGTAGTGTATTAGGGCCACTGTTATTTTTAATTTACTTATATGATTTACCTCTGGTATTGAAGTGCTGTTCATATGTAATGTATGCAGATGATATTCAGTTGTACATCCACTTCCCACTTGGTGATTTTGATAAATATTTAAAAATTTTGACCCGTGATGTAATAAATATCAAGTACTGTGAACAACATAATCTTGTTTTGAATGTATCTAAAACTTAGTCAATTATAATTGGTTCACAAAAATACTTAAGCTCTGTAGACATAATGTTACTTCCACCACTCATTGTTAATGGCTGTGTTATTCCCTATAGTGATACTGTTAAGAACCTAGGAGTTATTTTTGATACCACTTTGAGTTGGACTGAGCACTGTAATGCATTAGTCAGAAAGGTATTTGGGACGCTGGCAGAGTTGAGGCGTAATATTTCTTACATCCCTCCTAACATTAGGAAAATATTAGTAACCTCTCTTGTTATGCCTCATCTTGATTATCCTACCTTGCTTTTTACTGATATTCCAGATTATAACAATGTTAAAATTCAGAGAGTTCAAAATGCATGTATCAGATTTATTACAGGAGCATCAAAGAGTGAACACATCACCCCTTATTATAAGTCTCTTGGACTTTTAAAGTTGCAGGATAGAAGGACTCTGGCTATTGCAAATATGTTATTTAAAATCATCGTCACTGGTAATCCATCATATCTACGTAACAAATACCAATTCACATGTAATAGTAACTTGAGGAATACCAGGTCTAGTGAACTTCAGATGCAGATACCCATTCATAGAACCGAAACATATCACTTGTCATTTGTAATACAGTCTAGTCTGTTGTGGAATAGTTTAGAACTTTATAAATATGTTAATAAATCCACTAATTTTGTATCACGTCTGGTTGAGAAGATACTTCTCGAAATGTATTAAGCACTATGCACTATCTTTCTGCTATTCTTTCTTCAGTTTCTGCTATTTACTGATAATTATGACATAAAATGTGTTATGAAAAATGTATCTTTGGCAAAAAAAAATTTAAGAGGGCGGGGTTTATGTTGACTGTGGGGCTCTTAAGCCCTTTTATGTAAACCCCTAAAATAAACAATAAATCAAATCAAATCACCCTAATATGTTGTCACATGATGACGTTTTTTCGTCCCGTGTGACGGATAAATCGTCATATATCGTCAAACTGAAACAGAAAACAATTTTCTATCCGTCGGAGCAGAACAGTTTTAGGTGATGCCTTGGTTGTCACATCTTCCGTTACGACTTTTTAGTTTTACGATTTAGCCAGAATAGTGTAGTATAGAGACAAAATATTTCTGCAGTGTTATGTAAAGAGGCTGCAGGAAACAACTGCAAATTAAAAGCGATAAGATACTACGTAGCTCGCTACGTGCAGACATCGGTTGGATCTACTACAGATTTTTCTCCGTACAGCAAGGAACTCAAAGAGTCTGTTTTACAACAGGTGGTTCACGCGTACAGCCCTTTCCACGAAAGGGAAGACCACGGGGCGCTGCAAAGAGAGTACGACGCCTGCGAGTCCTGGGACCAGCGGCGGCAGATCATGAAGGGGGCGGAGATCCTGGCCATGACAACTTCGCGCGCGGCTTACATGCGAAGGACGTTGGACCAGCTCGACATCAAGATCGGTGCGTCAGTCGTTTGATGAGCTGTTACGCCTGTTACGGACGGAATAGAACATTTCGACAGCTCTGCGCCTGAAGCGGAGAGTTAATAAATGGCGACCAGCAGAGATGTTCAGTATAAACGGCTCAGATTTAAGCTTATGAACATTCGAAGGTGTTCCAAAATCACGCGGGGGTGTGCACTCACGTAATAGTCGGGTCATTGTATCCGTAACTGGACGGGTTATAGTATGCGAGCGTAATAGCTTAACGTTATGAAGTTCTTCTGTTGTTGATCTGTTTTCTGCCACACTGTTAAAATTGTTGTTGTCATTTCGACGAAACAAACACGGCTAATTTTCCGTCCAGAAGTTTCGTCAAATGTCGAAGATAAAAATTTTGTTTTTTGACAAAATTTTTGTCATAAAAAAGTTTTCTGATCTTTGTTCTTTCAGTAGGCTTCAAAAATTGAGGGGAGTAAACGGCAAAAGGTAGCCACTTTTACCTTAATGCGAAAGAAAACGTGCGGATAACCATATTAAGTGGTCGTGACATATCATCAGCGAGAGCTAAGGGACTGATAAATTTGACGAAATATTCGTCGAGTGACAGTTCTTTTCGTCATTCATGATACATTTTGAAACCGAGACATTACGGCGCTGTCAATGAATCATTCGTCAATTTTGACAGCGTGTGTTGTCATTCATTTTATCGTCACTTTACGACAATTTCGTCACAATGACGAATCTTTTCGTAAACATTAATAAACAATTATTTCATCAACGAATTTTTCGTCAACTTACAAAAAAAAATTACAGTGTAAATCCCGACGTGTTTGGGGCAGTGTAACACGCTATTTTTTGTCCCTATTTTTGTCCCTTGAATGCGGGGGTGAGGTCGTGTACTCTCGCGCATTAATGTGCGCTAATAATGTCCTTTCCGTTCATACGGCTTGTTGCACTGTTATGTTTTGGTTCTTTGATATACGCTTTCCTGGGCGGATGGACGCATTTAACTTAATTTTTGGACTACGAATTGAAACCAATGTGGTGCGGCTGTCCAGTGATTGTTGAAGAAGCAGCAGCTGTCCTAGAGAGCCACGTTCTGGCGTGCATCACAGCAGATTCTGAGCACATCATCCAAATGGGTACGTTGATGTAGTCTGTGTGCTTAGTATTAGCATCACAAAGGCCGTAAACCGTGATTTAAGCCCCTCTTCCTGACGTAAAAAGTCGCTAATGTTAAGGGGCGGTCACTACTGCAAAAATTGTGCACACATTAAGGATTTTAAGGAATTTCCCCGGCCTCTATTTGGTTCCAGTTTTTATGCGACAGTTCTGGCTATGCAGCATGCCTTACTTGCTTGATCGTATTTTGCTCCGTGCGTGAATGTAGCCACGTTTAACTTTGGTTTGCGGATCATTGAACACATTTTCACATAGGCTACACTCACGAATAATTACTTAGCTTCGTTCCAAGCTGGCGTTAAATATAGATTTTTATCGGAGTTTTAAATGGTTTACTGCTAGGAAGCTTTCAATCTAGAATCACTGCCGACACCCTTAACTATGGTTGAGTTTAAAGTCTGTAGCAGTCTGTCTGATATTTTTATCTATGCACAAACTGAACTGACAAATTCAAAAATCAAGCACTTACACTCAACAGGCTTTGTTGATTCAACATAATTACAACGTCTGTTTGGCGGCTGTACGTAGTTTTTCCGCTTGGATCACGCCTCGGTGTGCCTGAAACAAGCTGGCCCGTCCGCTCCGCTCCACCGGCACCTCGGTTCGACAGGGGCACGCAGCGTTTGCAGGGCCCGGGGGCCCCCGTCTCAAGTCACGAGGAGTGTCCGGCGGTATATATTTTTGTAACGATTAAAATCGGTAACCTCAGCCCGTCTTGACTCGCAAAGGAGTGCGCCCTGCAGGCGCACCACACGCGGCGGCCAACCCTAAATCGAACAATTCCCATAAAACAAAAACGCGACAAAATTTGAAAATTGTTGCCACCGTACGTTTATCTACGTCCCAAAAGGGCTCTATTTTCCAAATTTAAACTTTCTCCCTGAACGATTAGTCGGCGCACATAAACGAACAGTCGCCATTAGACTGTAAGCCCAGCTTCTGTCCGTTTCTACCGAAACGTGTCGGGACCGGCTAAAAACGTGTGTCGTTGGCTCGTGCTTAAGTGGAGCAAGCTGCTTCTGCGTGTGCGTGTCGTAATACTGACGGTAATGACACTGCCCCTTCCCCAAGGCGACCACAAGCAGCTACGCCCCAGCGCGGCGCACCCAATGCTGAACCGGGACTTCAGTGTGGGCGTGTCGCAGTTCGAGCGGCTCGTAGGGAACGGTGCCGACTGTCCGATGCTCAACGAGCAGCGGCGCATGCGGCCTGAGGTGGCCGACCTCGTGAGGCCCCTCTACCCGGAGCTCACGGACCACCAGTGCACACGCGGCAGGCCGCCCCTGGACGGCGTCGACCTGAAGATCCCCGTTTGCTTGCTGCGTCATGAATTTCCTGAAACAAAGGTGCGAACATTAAGGCCACATCTTGACCTTTCCCCTGTGCCAGACCGAGACCGCGCGTCGCCCCTTCTACCCCAGTTTACGCGGCCAAAATCTTCATATTCATTCTTCGATACATGGCATAAGTGGAACGAAACTGTGCTCATATTATTCTTGTAAACAGGAAATCCTAGATTTCATTTGTCCACAGGGGGGCTCTGTTTAATCACCACGACATGTTTTGCAATTTTACGAGAAACTTACCGAAAGTTTAGAAGATGCGATGTAGAGTCTCCTCCTACTTAACGCGACCTTGCCTGCAAATTTCTAGCAATACCCTTAAATTGACGGGAGAAGTGGTAAAAAACGTGAGGAAACCCTGCAAAATGTGTAAGACGAGTTGACTAATTTTTCTATCGTAATTTTACAGCGACGTTTTAACTGTGCGTAAACCGGAAATTAGTAGAACACCCTCAAATCCGTTTCGTTGACTGTACAGCGTCTTAGAAACGCCGTCGGATGTGCCATATAAAAACATTAAAAATATATACCTAAGATATTAAAAAACGATTAGGGGTTGTGGCATAAAACGGCATTTTTGTGAATACCGGGACGTGGCAGAAATGTGGGTCAAGACTACTTGTTACCCAGTTATCTGTATTTTATTTTGCTGCGCGGAAATTGTACGGTTTTGAAAGATTCGGCCTTTAAACAACATTGTTTTTTTCTGTCAGGATGGAAGCAGTTACTCCAATCATCACGAAGCAGCGATGGCGGTGGAACTCGCCTCTTACCTAATTGAAGCGGGCTCCAAGCCGGAGAGTATCACAATTCTGACAACTTACAGGAGGCAGCTCATTCACATCGTGAAATCCGTTAGTAGATACTGAGAACCAGCACGTCTAGAAATTAAGTTTTGCAACCAACGATTAATTCATCACAGGTCATGATTATTTCTCCTTTATCCTTCACGTGACAGATTCAGCTCAAAGGGGGTGACATATCTAAACTTCGCGTTTCGACTGTGGACGGATATCAAGGAGAGGAGAACTCCGTTATCATTTTAAGCCTCGTTAGGAGCAACGACTCCGGAGACATCGGCTTCATCAGGCACGAGAACAGAGCTTGCGTTGCTCTCAGCAGAGCGCGTGACGGTACGACTGCAACGTAACGTCCGTGTTTGTGCAGTACCGCGCATGTGTGCGCACGTGTTTTCAGGGAAACAAATCATCAATCTCAATTCGGTATACTGGAATCGCGGCTTTGCCAAGAAACAATGACGATATGCTTGCCGCGAAAATGTCTTTATGTTCGGACTTTGGGCAATACTATAGCCCAATATTGCGTGATTGTTACGATCTGAGGAATTGTTAAAGGCTGTATGTGTTTCGCCGAAGATTTACGAATTGAGGGTGTATGTGCCGCGTAGAGAACTCATTCAACAACTACAAAAAAAAAACACTGTCTATCCTAAACGCAGGGTTCTTCATCCTCGGCAACGTGGACTGTATGACGACCCAGAAGGGGCAGACGCTGTGGACGCACGTGAGGGCGACGCTCAGTGCAGCCGTCCGGCTGCGCTCCAGGCTGCCCCTGGTCTGCGCACACGGGCTGAGGTTCTTGGCCCAGACGCCGCGGGAGGTCAAGGGGGCGACCAGGTATGCCAAGTGCGACGCCGCCTCGACCGCTTATGAACACGTTTGGCCCACCAGTTAATTTCCTTCGTAGCCACCAAAAATTAATGTTCATTTATGCGCGCCATTCCGTTCCGTTCGATTGACCTGCACGAACTCGTGCCACTGCCGGAATTAAAGTAACCCAAAACCCTAGTTTACACGCAACAAAATGATTGGTGGGCATAACCTAATTTGGTAGTACAGTTGGAGAGAAGCACGAAGCTTTGTTTCAAGCACTGAGAATTTGTTGGGGCAGAGAATCCTTAGTTATCGCAGAAAAACGTCTCTATTTGTCTCTTTCGCAACCAATTATTCGTTGCCTCAAAAACTCAACGGAAACTTACTTCCCAATGTATTAGTAACTTACGCACCAACTCTTACCTTAGCAAGTTACGATATTGATGCACCAATACATACATATGTCATCTCATGCAATTGTACATAAGCCGGATTAGTAATGTACAATAGTGTACGCAATTCTTACATACATCACTACAAGCTTACAAAAAACGTTTTTTGTACTGCAAAGAAAACTGCGGCTCTGCACTACGAACTTTCTTGTTCGTGATACGCAGTTAACAAAATAATTACGATACGAAATTAATAGTAACATACCAGCAAATTGAGATTTGATTCCGCAGTCAAAGATACTTCGACTCTAGATTTTCGATTATGGGTTCGCATAACCTTTGGCATTCGAGTTTGCATGTGAGCGTGCTACAACGGGGCGGGCCGTTTGCAGGGGCTGCGCAGTCTGCCAGTACCGCCGGCCTTGGCGTCGGGCAGCGAGGGATAAGGAAGAGATCTCGCAGCGCCTCGAAGACGCCCGTGAGAAGCTGGAGCTGTGCAAGGAGACGCTTGGTGAGAGCGGTCTGGACGAAGAGGAGCAGCGGAAGAAGGAGGACCTGCGCGACGCCGTGGAGGAGCTCGTGCAGACCCTCGAGAGCAATGACGCCGCTCTGCAGCAGGTCCTCCAGACCTGGAGCAGGGTGGAGGAGGCCTGGAAGACGGGCGCCGTCAGCGCCATAACAGACACTGTGGACACGATCGCGTCTAGGCTGCGTGTGCGGGCGCCGCCCCCGGAGGAGGATAACGATGTAGTGGCCAGTGTGCCCGGTCGCCGTCTGGCTCGGCGCAACACGCTCGGGGACTTCTTTGACTTCAACCAGCTTCACTGAATGGCTTGCGTTCGAGTGTGGCGCATACAAGGCGACGTCGGGTTGAGACCAGGTTCCCCAACATGAATTCCATAAACAGATGGTCAATCCCTGCCTATGAGAACTTCTATAAAATTCGCCTTTTACCTGGTATCATTACTGTGACTTGCCCTCCTCCTGCCCAGAATCATTTGAAACCCAAGGCCGGCTGCGGAGGAAGTTCTGTGTTGGCGACAAGACACTACTACATTTGTGTACTTACCGCAGATGCGACAATGTACGATGGCGAGACATCGTGTGAGTTAAAGTCCACTCCCATAATGTGAAGGAAAAATTTTGTCCTCCAGCCAGGCCCGGATCATGATTTCGTTGTGCTCAAATCCAGCTACAGGACAAAATTGGCGCTTGTGCATGCCCGCAGGCTGCTGAGCACAGCAAATCCAGTGAATTTCTTCTTTACTGGTTATTTATTGCGGCTAGGCCATGTTGAAGACAGACATATTTGCAAAACACAGTTACACTTTTTTCTAACACTTTGGTAACGTGAAGGGTCGTTTTTGTCAGTCCAGGAAGCCCATGCTGGCGAACTCGGGTATGGCATCCTCAAGGACTCTCCTGCACTGGGGCTCGTTGAGGGTGCGGATCCTTGCGGGGTTCTTTCTGTCAAGCAAAGACTGCAAACAGAATATACGGTGAACTTACGCCTTTTCAGAACCACTTATTTAAACAAGATCACACTGAGCCAAGCATATAAATTGCGCGAATAGCCAAGCGGTCCGCATGGCGTATTCCATGGATCGTGGCTAGCGGGCCTAACCTGCGAGTCCATGGCCAGCTCGGTGTCCACGAAGCGGATGGGCGAGAGGATAACGGTGAAGGCAAAGGCCCAGTAGGCCCGCGCTCGCATGTCCCGCTGCAGCGCGGCCAGGGTGGGCGGCTCCCCCTGCCAGCCCAGCGCGGCGAGGCAGGCCACCAGCTCGTTGTGGTAGCTGCGCACCACCCGGTCGGCGGCCTCCCGGCGCACGCGCGGCGCCACGGCCAGACGCAGGAAGTAGTGCAGGTCGAGCGCGGGGCTGCCCCAGTTCACCATCTGGAAGTCCACCAGCATGGCGGACCGGACCTTGACACAATAGGTGCAGAGCAGTGCAGAGGCGGGAAAAATTGGCAGCTAGTTTGATTTTCGCTCCGTTTTAGCGTGCCCTACAACACATCCAGAATCACCAAACATCGGAGTGTTGGAACTTTCGTTATTCGCATTTGCGTAGAGAGCAAAAATAATTTAAGAGAAGCAGTTCAACCCTCTCGAATTTCGATAAAAATTTGGTTGCACATTGCCCTCTAGTCTACCCTAGGAAACCGTTTGGAAAACAAAATTTACATATCGGAGAAATTAATCGCCCGAGTTATGGCTATGGCGATTTAATGTTTCCAGTACCTCTGTTAGCATTAATTTTCATTTTGGATATTTCTTACAATTCGCCCAACTTTCACAGGGTTCGAGTGCTGTTTAAAATTTCTGGACTAGAATAGAACAGGGAACTTGATTCCGACCTCAAGTCTTACATATTGGAACATTTTATATCCAAATTTTGACGCTCCACTAGCACCGAGGTTTGAAAGTGGGACGGGCCAGCTTGTCACTTCAGAAACTGCAATTTTGGTGATGCCCTCTCTGTGATATAATTTCATAAAATTCTGCAACAAATTCTTCACCTGTGTGGCACACCTCACATCGAGGGGAGGGTGAATCGCACCAAGCGTGATG
Organism: Megalurothrips usitatus; assembly: GCA_026979955.1. Classification (NCBI taxonomy): domain Eukaryota; kingdom Metazoa; phylum Arthropoda; class Insecta; order Thysanoptera; family Thripidae; genus Megalurothrips; species Megalurothrips usitatus. The sequence goes on along the minus strand of JAPTSV010000786.1, from coordinate 1,410,169 downwards.
AACTCATGGTAGTTTCTAGGGTCAGTGCAGGTTAAAAAAAAAATACGTTTCTGCTACTTCGCTTATCAACATTTCTGACAACGTTATTGCGTGTAAACACGAGTTTCGATCATATGGGGTGGGAGCTTGACGTGTAATGGCGCTGAAGCAGTAGTGTTGGCTATGCATTTCTCGTAAATAACCGAGGGGGAGTCAATTTCGTGAAACTTGACAATGCAGGTCAGAAAACACCGCACCCCCGCCAGCTGCATTACTGAAGGCAATTAAATCACACCCGTGCAGCTAAGAACATTTCACCGCGCTTTTTACGTCGCTGAGTACTGCTCGCCACTGAAAACCATCCTGAATTGGTTTAGCTAAGAGAAAGAAACACTAGAAAGATTTGCCAGCATTGCTCGGTTACTCAAGAAATAACGTTTCTAAAGTGTGATTTTATTACGGACGATGTTATTCGCAGGTAAAACTTCGCGGGGGCAAACTTAACTAACCTAATCTAACGGGGGGAGGATCCTTTATTGTTTTCCTGCGGATATCATTTTAGCTCGTCTAAACGCCACCCGCAGGTATTCCCTGCGCGCAGGTTTTCCTGCGAATAACATTTCCTGCAGGACTTCAGCTATCCGCAGGTATACCTGCGAATATACACTTCCTTTTATTACCCACTCCTTAAGGGTGATCGTTTAACCTGCACTGACCCTATTCCCTAAGATGATATTCCTCATCACAGGCTTGCGTCTACAGCTGTACCTGAGCAGTGTCTTCGTCGTAAGTGAACATGATGTTATTGGACCACGCATCGCCGTGGCACAGCACGAGAAAATCGCCCTTCTTGTTAGCGGCGGCGTCGACGACGCACTTGGGGGCCGTCTCGGCCGTGCGCTCCAACCGCCGAGCCACGTCCTCGCCGAACCTCGGCCAGGAGCGGACCACGTCCGCCAGCGCCAGCACTGACGTCCGCACCAGCTGCTGAAAGGAGTCCGCTACCCCGTCCTCCACCCAGCCGCGGCCGTACGCCTTCGCAGAACATAAGTGACAAATGCATAAACGGCAAGGCGCGAGTTCCTAAAATTGCATTCCATAATGAACATTCTCTCGCAGACTTTCTTCTCTCCAACGCATTTAAAGGCATGGTCAGCCACCGACAAGAATGCCAAGAAGGTAAGGTAGGCCATGCAGCGAGCGGCGAGCCAAGTGTTAGAAAACCAAATGTTTGGAATTTATTTACACATTTCAGTTAGTGGGCCGAGGGCTCCTCCACCAGCAGACCTCGGGTACAGACACACTCATATATCATTAGCCTCTGCTCGCGTCAAAAATTGAACAGAGCTAAGCTAATCTTGCAAAATAGAATTAGTGCAGCCAATTTAAAAAATCACACTTTAGTAACTTAAGTTTTTCACTATTGAAGGACTGCTAGTCTATCTTATCCAATTTGGGTATTTTCATTTTGAATATGATGCATCCTGTCGCTTATTGACACATTGCGAACTGAAAAGTTACTCGAAAACAAACGAGAGCTGTTAAAGAAGGCAAGAAACAAGCTGGCCCGTCCCTCCGTCGAGCCTCGGTGCCGGTTCCGCTCCGCTCCACCGACTCCTCGGTTTGACAGGGGGACTTGGCCAGCTTGGCCTGCCGGCGGCGTTTGCGGGGCCTCCGGCCCCAGCCTGAAGTCACTCGAGATGTGTCCGGTGGTATATATTTTTTTAACGATTAAAATCGCTAACCTCAGCCCGTCCCGACTCGCGACGGAGTGCGCCTTGCAGGCGCACCCGGGCAGCGGCCAACCCTAACCTAACAAATCAAACAATTCTCAGAAGCGCGACAAAATTTTTAAATTGCGACCACCGTACGTTTGTTTGCTCCACAAAAGAAGTCTACCCTCCAAATTTGAACTTCCTCCTTCAACGATAAGTCTGCGCACACACGTCCGCCTGACCGAACCGTCGGCATCAGACCATAAGCCCGGCTCCTGTCCGTTTCTATCAAAACGTGTCGGGATGGGGTAAAAACGGAACCATGCCCTCTTCGGCAAAAAAAAAAACACGTGAAGCTAAAAAACGAACACCGTACTTTTTTATTCTGGCAAGATTGGCTTTGGTCGCCACTCACAATTCCCATGGGACGATTTTGTCCGATGAAATGTTTTTATGCAAAACACAACACTGGTACAATGTGTATTCGTAAATAGTAAATATTCGTCATCAATATGTATTGCGACATGACGGAATATTTTTACGGCAAGCACCCAGCAAGTGCAGACCCCCCGTACCTCGAGCGCTCGTCCATGAGCCTCGCTCCGGTCGTGCAGTACCACGGAGGCGGCGTGCAAACGGGCCAGCACGCGCACTGCCATGAGGCTGTGGGGGAGATCCAGGCCCTCGCGGCGCGGCACGTTGCCGTAGCCCTGTCAGCAGGACAACATGGTTAGAAAGGACCTGGCCTAAGATACTCAATGCAGAAAAAAACGCGGGTAAACTTTCATATACGTCACCAATTAATGTGCAGGTCGTTTAAGATTTATTGCAAATAACTTAAAGATTTGGTTGGTTTGTGGGCCATCCCTTATCAGGGGATGTTCACAAGTGTAACTCTCCAGATCGAACCAAATTATAAGGGTTGGTAGACCTTTACTATGTTTTAATACTGACCGAAAAATTCTCAGCAAAATTTCATAACCACGGGGTGCACTGGGGGAAGGGTCGCCCGGGTAGGTCTCTTCATACCAGAGTATTTCGGGCTATTCCACTTTGATGCCGAGAAGACCCACCCACCGACACCTGTAACAGCACTTCGGGGCCTCGGGGTCCTTAAATCACCCTCTTTCGATGTCCTTTACCTCGCCGTAAACAGCATCCTGCGCGATCGCTGGATTTAAAAGTCATCCAGAGTAATTCTTCGGATCTGCAAACCTGCCGTGCGTGTCCGGAAGCTTCTTCGCCGAACAACATGCACGCCATCCCCCTGTGCACCGTGAAATTTTGCCAAAAAAAAATCGGCAAATTTTTATACATGGTAAAGGTCTACCAACCCTTAAAATTTGGTTCGATTCGGAGAGTTACATTTGTGAACATCCCCTTGTAAGATTATCCCTAAGATGTTCGTGACGATCACACTCCTGTTTGTCTATCCTCGTTTTCAGCTGTTTGCTGCACTGCAAATCTACGTGTGACCAACTCCACGCAAGATAGCGTGGACCATTTTGGTCCACGCAAGGAAGCGTGGACCACGTTTGTCCACGCAAGGAAGTATGGACCACGTTTGGTCCACACTTTCCGCGCCTCACCGGCCCTATCCCTTACTATGGGTGGCCCTTTTAACCTAAGTGTGGATGAGCCCGTGCCTGTGGCCCACGCTTCTTATTGTGGACCAAACCGTGGTCTACGCTACCTAGCGTGGAGTTGGTCCACACTTTAATTTGCAGTGTGCTGTCGCCGAAATGCAGGAACTCCAACCGAATTTTCCTTACTATTTTGGTTTCTAATCATCTTAGATATGGTAATTCTGTATCATTTCTATTTACCCTGGCGGCGAGGTCCTCCATGACGAGGGAGCCGTTGGGGCAGGTGGCAATGGCTCTGGGCCCCATCTGCAGGTGGGATGGCGGTCTGTGGCTCATACCCGCGGCCAGCTGACGTTGCAGGCGCGGCAGCGTGTCCCGCAGCATGCGCGCCTCTCGCTCAAAGAAGCCGCCGGCCTGCACTATGGCGCTGCACGCCTCCTCGGACGGCACGGCCTTCACGATGAGCCGCCGCACGTCACACTGGCACAGAACGAACCGACTTCCACAATACAGCTTTTTTCAGAGAATGTTTTTGAGGGCCAAGGTTACATTCTACACGGAGAAAAATCTGTAGTAGATCCAACCGATGATTCGTTGTAGCAACCGGAAATTAGTTACATCAACTAGAGCTTCAGTAGGTTTTCAGACAAGCAAAGTTAATTCAACGAAATTTAGTTTAGAGGAACGTAAATATTCGTTTGGTAGAACCTGAGTTACATTGTTAGAACTAACATGTCAAAGTCGCTGCCGGAAAAAAAGATGGTCGCTTGTCTGAAAACCTACTGAGAACATTAGTTAGATGAGCCGGCGATTTTTCTCCGTGTACCGGGGGCCTGCGTGGGATTTATAAAACAAAGACAAAAAAAAACCACGCCGGCCGAACCAGAGGGATCAGCACCGCAAACGCAAGTCCCAAGCAGCTGTACAAATAGCAGTGCACCATGATGCATGATGCAACACGAAAAATTCCATCGCGAATTCTCAAAATGGGGCGTAAATGTTTGCTATGAACGCCAGACGAGATGTACCTACCAGGTAAGAATGTGTACAACAAGGTCCACAATCGCCAACATGTTCCGGTTCTTTGAAACTCCTTACACCTGGATACGATCTGCTTCGTAATTCCCTATTGCACGCGCTAAATTTCTACGTAGAATTTTGTGAGTTTCGGGACCATTTCTTTTCAATTGTAAGTATGTTAAGGAAAACATAAACGCTCTTTCAGCGTCGACAGCGCAAGAGCCCACCTTGCCCACGTGTGCCTGAACTCTGAAGAGCTCGCTGAGGTAGTTCTCGTTGGCGGCGGTGGCGGGGCGGACCCGGATGGTGGTGACCTGGCCGCACGCATCGTCTTCCTCGCGCAGCGCCTGCGTCAGCAGCTGGGGCGTCAGCCACGTCGGCACGCTGAGGGTGGCCGTCCCCGGGTTAGCTTCGGTAGGACTCATGTTCGATACTGGAGCATCTGTGTTAGCGACAATCAGTAACCCGAGAGGCAAGTGACACACCAAATGCTTATGTACAAAATCGTACATAATTATGCACAGAGGTATACATGATTATGTACAAGTAGTGCAATATTATGTACAAATTTATATATAGGCTATGGAGGTTTAATTCCGTACATATGTAGTTATATATAAAAAGAGTACATAAGCATTTAGTGTGATGTAGACCGCAACAGCGGCTTCACAGCAATTTTACAGTCGTGACCTCATGGAACATTCTAGCTGCTGAATCCTGAATTTCGACCATTCACGATGTTAGATGGGATGATTGTTGCTGGGTTGTAGTTGGAAACTCGGTGGTAGTTTGTTGTTAGATTTGTTATAATTTCGGTTTCACTTGCACAATTGATAACAATTAATTTTGTGTTGATGAGCGGCGGGGTTGGCCGTGCTGCGGGGGCGACGGTGGGTTCGCGACTGTCGGTTGGGTGGACGCGCCGCGGCGGAGCGCCCGGGCGGTGGCGGGGCCGAGTTAAAATGCAAGATTGCAAAAATGCAGCCGCCACCGCGCGGACCTCAGTAGCCGCGCCGCTTCGCGTCCGCGGCGGGCAGCCACACCCAACACGACCATCCTTTGAAACGGTCGTCCGCGACCGCAACACGACCATCCTTTGAAATTTTGTTTTACAATAGTCGAAAAAAATCAAAAATTAAAACTGTCGAGGAATATAAAAATGGACGAACAAAAAATAATACTAAAACAGTTGGAGAAATACATGAGGAAAATTGAACAATTAACGGATTTGACAAAAATGTTTTTCTTTTCTTAGATTCTATGTGTATGACTACTTTTATTCTACAGAAATTCAAACAACTGATTTCAAGGTTTCTTTTTTTATTCAAAAGAAACCTCAGTCTGTTTGAACCTTTGTAGGATGGCCTTACGTTACGATCCTACATTTAAAGTGCACATTATTTCTAATTGTTTTTTTTTACGCTACTTCTTACAGACTGCTTACATACATTCTTACAATTACGGATCCTTGTTTAACATAAGTTATAGAACTAAGCATTATCGCTAACTGCAGTGTCTTAAAGTTATGAGAGCGCTCAACTAGGGGCCTTAAGAATTACGGTCTTTACGGATAGAAAAATTATTTTGTCCTCAAAATCATTTCATGATTCGGTAGAACACAGTCTACGGACAAAGGAAAAAAAAAGCAAGGAATAACTGTTTCATGATGACTAGGAACAAATTCTAGCAACAAATGGACGCGTTAACCTGAGCGTGAAGAAAAAAACATATTTACAATTTTTTTTAAAGTCAACGTTTGCCTGTGATCGTAAGAGCAGAATGCCCCCACAGGGCAGCATTCGCACCTCCCATAGGGCAGCATTGCACCTCCCAGACGAAGCAACTGGCAAACGGAAAAGACAATTTAGGACGAACCGTATTTCACATTTACATTTCACCGTACTGAATTTCTATGAAATCATTGATAAACTGCAAGAATTCCTTTTCTGACATTTACTGCCAGAACCCTTCATAGTGTCCAGCGCGAACAACATGTTCAAGAAAGCTTCTGTAACTGGTCTGTTCATGACAACTCCAATGAGGTACATATGTTGTGGGATTTTGTAACGCGCGATGAAAAAGAAGAATCAATTTTTTTAAATATTCTAGATCCATAGTCCGATAAAGCTTTCGCATTGCTTTTGTTGATATGCATAGTTTCCATTGAGCAAGACTTAAACGTTTCTGAAAACAAAATTCACTTCCGTTGCACGGGTTGAAATTTGAATAATTTTGGGCCGCTTTTTGACTTTTACTGTCGATATAGTCACTTTCACTTCCATCACTTAGCACTTGCTCACTTTCACTGCACTTTGGTACACTAGATATATGTGTTATGGGTCGGGGGACGTTGATCGGGGTCTGAAGGGGTGGGGGCGGGGGGTGGCAGGGCCGAAGACCCTCCTCCCAGCGCCGGGCTTTCTTGAAAGGCGGTTTGGAGTCGGAGTCGGATGGTCCCTCGCTGGCGCTACTAGAGTGGAACACCGTGGTGTACTCCCGCGTTGGTAGCGCTCCCTCGGCGCCCAGTCCTGGGGGTCCTCTACGACGTTTGGATGCTGGTGTTGTGGGTATCATCTGTTTGGCGCGGCCGAATGTGTGTCGTCCGGCCGCGGGCGTGGCAGGTGGGCGTGGCGCGGCCTGACAGCGCGGCCGGCCACGGCCGGGTTGAGGCGCACCGTCAGCGGTAACTGCGCTGGCCGCGGGCTCGCGGCTCCCGGTGACGTCTGCGCCCCTCTACTGTTCTGGAAGGCGCTGCGTGGGTCTCGTGGCGGCGACGTGGAAGAGGGTGTTGTCACTCGGCGACATCTTTGAAAACTTGATCGTTGTCGTACCGGGTTCTTGATGCACATTTTTGAGAATAGGGTTGGGCACGGAAGCAGTTGGTGGTACTTGCACAGATCTTCTTTCGTCGTCAGATGATATTTTGTATGCCCTCTCTGGGTCGGAGGATGAAAATCTCGAACGATCACTATGTGGCATGTTTCCAGAAGTTCCTTGAGTTGTCTCAGTTTCGTGAATATGAATTTTCTTGTTGAATAAATCGGCCGCGACATGTGCAACGATCGACGTACAAATTTTACCGTTAGAAATTTTGGCACATTGGTCTCTTGACAGCTTGTTTCCACCGTTGAATTTCCATTGAGGGTACAGCCGTTTCCAGTTGCCCCACAGATGTGCTGCTAGGACTTTTCGCAGAACTTTTTGATGCTTTTTGGATAGAAAAAGCGCTTCGCTGAGGTGGCGAAAGAACGGATTTGCACAGTTGCTTGGTGGTTCTTCGGGCTGCTGGGTCCGTCCGGTCGAATGCACCATGTTAGATGGGATGATTGTTGCTGGGTTGTAGTTGGAAACTCGGTGGTAGTTTGTTGTTAGATTTGTTATAATTTCGGTTTCACTTGCACAATTGGTTACAATTAATCTTGTGTTGATGAGCGGCGGGGTTGGCCGTGCTGCGGGGGCGACGGTGGGTTCGCGACTGTCGGTTGGGTGGACGCGCCGCGGCGGAGCGCCCGGGCGGTGGCGGGGCCGAGTTAAAATGCAAGATTGCAAAAATGGAGCCGCCACCGCGCGGACCTCAGTAGCCGCGCCGCTTCGCGTCCGCGGCGGGCAGCCACACCCAACAACGACCATCCCTTAATTTTGGAGGGGGTGGGCGTTGTTTCTGTGTCAGGGGTGGTACACTGTTAAAAATATTTTGGAAATTCCTGTAGTCTTCTGGAAACATTTATACCAACTGATCCTTCTTTTTTCGTCAACAAATGTAATTTTGACATTCGCTCTGCTGACAGCAAAACTATGAAGCAGGTTCAATATAGGACACAATGCATTCCTCTAAAGCCAAAATATCATACCTCAAGGTTTTGCATGGTCCCTGTGATGAGTGATTTTATCCAGGGAATTCCTGAAGGTTCACTGGAAATTCACAAAGAACAGTCGGAAATAAAATTACCAACTGTTCATTCGTGATTTCCCAGACTTTTTTTTTAACAGTCTAGCGTTTTGAAGTTGATCGGAAAATGTAGCAGGTGGCTCAAAGGTATCAAAAATGCCCGGCGCGACTCTAATCGACACCATAAAAGTGTGATAATCCCCGAAAAAAAATAAGGTTTGTTTAAACTATCACTTTGCGTCGTTCTCCCGCCGTTCTCAGTAGGGCTAAGATAGAGCACAACCGTTTTTCTTGAGTTTCCAACCTTTGAAATGGAGGAACCAAACTCCGCAAAAGGTGAACCGCTGAATTTGGTCGCCTGTTTTGTGCTCTACCTACCTGCAAGACCAATGCGCCGGGATGGAAGTCCTGTCTGCGAGTGCCGCGGCGTCCCGTCCGCCGAGGGGGGCGTCACCCGAGGCGGGGCCGCAATGCCGTGCGGGGCACAGGCGCGCCTCCCACGTGGTCCCACGTACCGGCATGCTCATAATTAGGGGGGGGGGGGGGGCGATCGCCCCCCCCCCCCTTTGGTCCCTGAAGGGAACCAAAATTTCCGTCTCCTTGCCGGACGGCCGCCACCGCCCCGGCTTGTTCTCAGCATTGACACTGGCACTGCGCCTTCCCTCGTTCTGCCACTGCACTCTCGGGTCGGGTCCGGGCGTCTCAACCCACCGTTCCCCCCGGCCCCTAGCGCGACCCGCGACCGCGACGCACTTCGGGGCGACGGTCGAAACAATATTTAAATCCTATCATCTGTTCACTTCAGACGTTGTTTATTACACATGTGAGAGTGCACTTTTGTGCACAAGTCAGCAGAATCATCGTGATTCTGATTCTCTCAATAATTGTAGGTTTGCCCCTAAAAATAGGCAACCCGCGGAGCCCCCCCCCCCCCCCCCCCCCCCCTAATCGGCCCTAATTACGCGCCTGCGCACCGACCGGTCGAGCTCGGGCCCCGCTCGCGTGGGTCGTCCTGTGTGCATGTCGTGCGCAGGCCCAGGTGTTCCCTGTACTCTTGCTGCTTGAAGCGCGGGCAGTCGGCCGCGCCCCTTTCGTAGACGCATGCACGTGCATGCAATAACCCAAACAAACGAAGGAGGTTCGTCGGAGGATGCCAGAAATTCTAGCGCCAACCATTTTTAAGCCACGCAGTTGCCTAATCGTTTCACCCAGAACTATACTTTTTTTTCTACGAAGCAAGTACTGCTTGCTAAAATCGAAACAACGCAAAATTTCAAAAATCTGTCAAACGCAATTGTGCGTGCCACACGCCATACGCCTGCCTTGTAATAGTGCGTAAAACCTTAAAAACTCTGTAAAAACCGAATTTGAATTCAGCTTTCCCGCCTCTATAGGCAAGAATTTTTTTTCTGGCCAAAAAAAGGGCCGTGCCGCTGGCCCGCAGATAGCTTGCGATGCTGAAGCGCGACGGGCAGTCTCGATCCAGCTGGGCACGCGGACAGACACGCCAACCTGCTAGGGAGTGGACAGAGTGCTCATTCTAGCCAAGTCTATTCTTTCTCAGTGCCCCTTCACCTCGCCGTTAGGGATTTAAAGACCGAAAATATTACCGGTATGATTCGGTAAGTTACCGTTACATAAAGCAATATTACCCGACCTCGGAAAATGTAGTATTTTTCGGTAATTTTCAGACCCTTAAAACTCAGTAAATCAGCTGTGTTGGTTGTTGAAAGCGATGGAAAGTTTACTTTTTTCTCGTTACTACCAATTTTAGGAACCAAATTCACCCTAAATCGCTGAAAGAGTTGTTTTGCAAAATAACATTGAAACATTTATTTAATTTTTAGGCGAAGGGCCGCCATAGCCATTAATCCACAACTTTGAGACAATCGCTTTTTTTTTTCTTTTCACGAATCGTCTGAACAGTGTTTTAGCACCTAAAGTATTGCTAGGAATGACCCCTGCCACGGCGAGAAAGTATTAAAACGTACTATTTTGATGTAAACCCGCTATAAATCAATCTTTCCTATTATTATTAAAAATACCAGTAACTTACCGATCTTTCCATAACTTACCGTCAGATTCAATCTGACCGGTATTTTTTAAATCCCTACTCGCCGTTTGAGGCATACTCTGCAAAAAGTGCAGGACTGAGGACTGGTACGGAAGGAGGTACGGAACACTAAAAGGAAACATTAAACGGAACCAGATTACATGGGAAACTCCTATACTGAATTTCCATCCGGTACGGACGATTCCGTTTAATTTAAACCGCCGTTTTCCGTACCGTAGCCTCCGTACCATATAGACGCCTGCATGTATTCTCCCTCCGTAGCCGACGGTTTGCCGTTTCGTATGCTGAAAACATACTACGGAAGTTCCGTTCCACAAGGGGGGGAATATTTTGTAGTGTAGGTCTAGCAGTCCGCGGCCCCGAGAGTACTCACATTACTCCTCGAACCCGGTGTAAACAGCGGCGAGGCGCATGTTGATGTGTACACACGGGTGGTGTTCTGAGCACTGCTTTGATGTTCATTTAATACAAGGCAGGCGTACGCCAGACCACGTCGTGGCGTAACAGGCTTCGTTCACCGCGAATCACTGTTCCGCCACTACACGCCTGGCGCACGCCTACCTTGGCCTGCCGGCGGCTGTCACCTGATTAGTGGGACCCTGCGGGGCCAGTCGGTTGCACCCCCTGCGGGCGTCTTTCCGCACGGTCGCAACTGCGCTCATGTTTTCACTTCCGAAAGTATCTTGCATCGCCCTTTCGTTGTCAATGCCACTCAACCAGTCCTAACCGTAACCCACTCGAGACTCTGATCCGCCCCTTCCTGACAGGCGCATGGCGCATACTGACCTCACCCAACCGGCGGATTTTAAATTTTAGACCACTTGTAAAAATTATCTTAGAAACCGCTTGAGCTGCGGTGCCCCTGAGGGGAGGTTGACTCTGGTATGATGCAAGAAAGATGTGGTCCAAATTTGAGCTTTCTACGTCTAACCGTTCTCGCGCGTGGACAGACAGACAAAACATTTTTGGGCTAGTCGGGTAAGGGCTATCGCTATCGCTCAGCTAGTAAACCCCTGACATGCCCAATAACGGTGACAGTGCTGCGATGGATATAGAGAAAGTGTGGCAAGGTGATGGAGGGGTTAATAATGACCAACTGAACCTGCGAGGGCGGCTCTTTTGCGGCAAAAGATATCCAGACCCCTCCCTTCCCGACTTTCGACCTTTCGGATTGTCAAGGTGCCAGAAGCCCGTGAGGCAAACGACTCGTTTCGGCGTGGGCTCGCTCGCGGGCCCGTGCGCTCTCCGCACGCTCCTGCCTGCTGCTGTGTTAAATTCCCTCAATCTTTTAGTAACAGCTCTTCAAAGTGTTGTTTTCCGGGAGCGTCTCCAGCAGACGACTTCATGGTCACCGCCTTGTCTTATCTTATTTATGTTTATGTTTAGTTTATTCTTTTTGTTATCTCAACTTACTTTCACTTGATCAGCTGACCTCGCACTGACATGACCGGCGTGTAGCAACTATCAGGAATAATAAACTGGAAATTCTTCAATATCCAAACGAAATATGAATTCCAATAAGGAAACGGATACCATAACAAGATTAGTCGACGCTTCAACATATCCCTTGTGGGCCAAGGAAATTAAGTTTCTTTTCCGTAAGGCAAGAATCAATGACATTGTGGACGGCACCAGCAAACTATCGTTACGCAAGGTTAGGTTGGGGCTTGGCTAGGCTAGGCTGAAGTAGGTAAGGTTTGGATAGGACTGGGTCAGCGGCGACAGCATTCAAAACATAAGAATCATGTAAGATACGTTCGGCCGTTCAGTCGTTTAAAAACGAAGTTTGGTTGATTAATTGATAATTAATGACCTTCGGCTTTAAACGAATATTTTTACGAAGCTTTCTTCGTTTTTACGAAAATCATGAGCCTTGATTGGCTGAGCCAACAATACTCTATTTTCAACGAGTTTCTATCCAGCGAAGCCCCATTAGTCCGGTCCAAGTGCACCATCTCCAAATCCATACCTGACAATGTAGCCAACCTTTGAATGTATCGATTGTAACAATAATACAGTATGATGGCGGTAGAAATGATTTATGTAGGGTTCTTTTGGCTGTTTTCTACGTTTAACATTTCTTTTCAAAAATATTTACCACGAAACGGATAATTGAATACAAATTTTGGTCCAACCCTCCTTCTAAAAGTTGCGTACGTATTGTTGGCTGCTCTGCTGGATCAGACTATTAGAGTGAGGTGTGAATAGAAAGAAGTTCGAGATGGAGCGTATTAATGTCGCATGCAAAAGACAATCCGGACGTCAACAATAGCAGAAAGAGTCGAAAGTATCTGTGGCAGCGATAGGATTTTAAAAAAATGAGGGAGTAAAAAAAGTTTGAGATGGAGCGTATTAATGTCGCATTCAAACAAAGCCGTTAACAAAGCAAAAAGAGTCGAAAGTATCTCTAGCAGCGATGGGATTTAAAAAAATGAGGTTATGCCACAAAAATATTGAGAATTGGGAGCACTATTCACTAATACCAAAGTGAACTTGTGTTCATGTCACGGAAAGGATGAAAGGAAATTCATTCTGGATCGGTCCTACTCATTTGTGATTGAACCATAACATTTTTGTGCGGAATCCTCTGTAGAAGGAAGAACAAACCCCTCTGTGAACAGAACTTCGTTCCTTCAATCCTACACAATCACAATCATCTATCACCATTCCACTATGAATGCAAGAAGGCGGATTGGATACATTACTGTCGGCCTGGCTAGGGGGATGTTTTTGCATAGGTGCACTTTGTGCTCCTCACTCAGACCCTCACTAAATCTGTGCTATCCATTTGTGGTGAATCAAGAAGGCGGATTGGATACATTAATGTCGGCCTGGCTAGGGGGATGTTTTTGCATAGGTGCACTTTGTGCCGTCACTTAAATTCAGTCCCTCATTAGATCGAACTTTGTTCCTTTAAGCCTACATAATCCTTAAACTGTCGAACCCACCTCCAGTGTTAGTTACAAAAGGCGGATCTAACCCATTGGTATCGGCCTGGCTAGGGGGATTTTTTTGCATAGGTGCACTTTGTGCTCCTCACTCAAACCCTCACTAAATCTGTGCGGCTTACTAGGGATCGCCGCGGCCGAGGACACTAGCGGGCCGTGCAGCGCGCTTCCTGGAAGCCCGCTGGCCGCTCGCTTGTGTTTGACGCCGTTGTGGCTAGTAGGGCCCGCCGCTGCGACCGCCTCCGGGCCGACGCAGCCGCGAGTGTTACTCGTCACGGCGCCAGAGAGGTGCAGAGCCTGAGCATTTTTGGCAGAGTCACGCGCCCTTGTCAGGGCCCGACTGACGCCGCCTGGAATGGCGGGATTCTGATGAGGTCGGTCGATCAGCCGTGGTAGTCGCCTCGAAAGGCCGCTACGCCGCTGACGACTCGTCCCTCGGACCTCGAGCAAAAGGGTTAAGGGACTCTGGGAGGCGGCGCCGTGCCACGCGCCCCGGTGGGGTCCGGCTGGTGCCGCGGCGCCTACTAGAGTCTCGTGTGAAGGGAATCCTCGGCCGTTGCAGTCGCCTGTGCTGGGCCGCCGCGCCGCTGAGGTTCTCTTTCTAACCCACGGAAAGGGGTTGAGGGAGGGAAACCCAAGCAGGGGAGGCGAGGTGATTGGCTGTACGCTCCGCATTAGCCGAGCGGCCGCTGTCCACCTGGCAGGGCCCCCGTCCGGGCCACTTGATCGCGGCCGTGCGGTTCGCCTTTGAAGCCGACCGATCGCCGCCGCCAAGTGTCCTGCGGAAAGGGTTATCCGCGACTGAAAGATTCGCCCTCCCGGGCCGATCGACCGTCGGGGTTGCTCTACTAAACGAGCCACACGGGGTTCCCGAGCCGGTATAGGTAAAGGGGAGGGCGGCCGAACTCAACAACTGGGGTCGGCCTATTTCGCAGTCGTGGGTGGGATTTAACCCTTTGTTTATCCGTACACGCTATAATAGCCAGCGAAAGGGGTTCCGAGGGTTATCGCCATCGCGGGTCGCGGTAAGCAGGGATTGCGCGCCTACCGTTAAGCCGGGAATTCGTTACGGACGCCGGTTCGGACCGGGATGGTATGCGGCGGCGTTCCGCGGTGAGGGTAAAAGTGGATGGGTTGTCTCCTGGTGGTGGCTTTGGTCGGGTGGGGGACCCATCGGAATATAATCTGAGGCTAGGTTAGGCACTGAGTAGGTGAAAGGAGGATCAGAGGACGCTATGTGTTAGGTTAGGCCGAGGAGAGGGGAGTAGTCGTACCTGTGGTATCGACACCGTTCACATACCACGCAACTGCCAGCACACCGACACGCACGCATCGGGTTGCACCTCACCCTCCCTCCCCCCTTCAACAATTGACACATTTTCATATTTTACGTAACACGTAGAGCATTCGTTTACCTAAAGACCCCTTCATCCCCGGCGCCAGTAAAACAAGAACAAAATCAACCCACGTTAGTGGGATAGCCATAGTCTCGTTCTTTACCCTAGTACGTAATACAAAAAGTTTAGCACGAAGTACCCACTTCAGTCTTCACTTCACCCCCCCCCCCCCCCCCCCCCCCCCCCCTGCCACACACACACCTTACTTTTTTCCCCCGCTGCCTGATCCTGACGAGCGCCTGGGGCATAGGCAAGTGCACGCGTGGGTGTATTGCGGGTTGGCCTATCCCCACCTAGGCAGGCGACTCAAACAAGCATTGCCCATCGCGATCAGCCATAATTTCATGTTAAGTTTGAAATGTCTTTACGCTTCGCTCGCTACATTACGCGCAGCATTTCGGAGCGAACCCCTTGTCTAAGAAACCGCTTGGGCTGCGGTGCCCCTGAGGGGAGGTTGACTCTGGTATGATGCAAGAAAGATGTGGTCCAAATTTGAGCTTTCTATGTCAAACCGTTCTCGAGATATCGCGCGGACAAAGAGACAGACAAAACATTTTTGACCCAGTCGGTCCAGGGCTTCGCTATCGCTCAGCCAATAACTTCAGGGTGGTTATCTCATAAACTTTTAAAACATAACTAAACAAACCGTTTGACTCAGAGCAGCCGTCAAAGTCGGTATCGCAGATTACTGTCTCATTCGTCTCATCATTATTCAATCCCTTCTCTCCCGTTTTCATTTCCATTTTGCCCTCATGTACGGAATCTGAGGTATCATCGTTGCTGAGAATAGATGCAAATGTTTAAAAGAGGACTATTTATTAGTTAGTGACAAAGAGAATAATAAGTTATTGTCATGGGCCCTACTGGCTAGAAAAAACTAAATATAGTCAGTTAAAATATTTTTTCATCCAGATTATCTCTAGGAGTGCATTCAGAATCAAACAATTTCATTGCATGGGGTAGTCAACCATATTGATTTGTTGGAAAAGAAAAATATGATGCAGTCTTTTAGAATACAACATGGCCTACAGTATTGATCAATTACCATACTTTTGGTCTCATTAGGTAGAATAATTTAGACAATTTTAAATTATTTTGTACTTGGTTTTATACTTGCTATATTTTTCTTTCTAATGAGACCAAAAGCATGATATGGTAATAGGCCAATACTTTAGGTCAAGTTATATTGTAGAGAACTGCACCAAATTTTACTTTTAAAAGAAACCAATATAGTTGACTACCCCGTCCAATGAAATTGTTTTCTTCTGAATGCACTCCCGAAGATAATCTGGGAGAAACAATTATTTTATTGCACTGTACGTAAGTTCTATTAAAATTGAATTAATTTCATCACTTTCAGTAATTTCATTACATGTTTTAAATTCAAATAATCATCACACATTTAATTTTGAATCCTACTTTGGACGATCTGCTTTGTATTGAGTCAGCGAACTTCACGATACTGAAGCACATGTCCGAAGTGTGACTTGATATTTTATAAACAATGAGTTGACAGGCCATCACAGGACAAATTATTGCATTCCAATGACTAATTAGGAATAACGTTACCTGTTCTGTTGAGTTGGGAGTTTTCCAAAAGATGATCTAGGAGGTCAACAGCACCATCCTCGTACTCTATTTTTGTTTCATCTTGAGCCACATGGTCTCCACAATCAGATTCGCTATCTTTATGAACAATAATAAGTTTAGAACACTAGTTCTGAGTTAAAACCAACAATAATAATAATAAAACAAATACTATTTGGCTGAGCGATAGCGAAGCCCTGGACCGACTGGGTCAAAAATGTTTTGTCTGTGTGTCTATCTGTGCGTCTGTCTGTCTGTCCGCGCGATTTCTCGAGAACGGTTAGTCGTAGAAGGCTGAAATTTGGACCATATCTTCCTACCAGCATATCAGAGTCAACCTCACATTTAGAGTACCGTATCTAGGGTAGTTTTTTGGAAAATTTTTACAATTGGTATAAAATTCAAAAAATAAATTACAGGGAAGATTGACTCCGGGGGTGCAGCCCTCTACTATCCCCTCTCACGGCCAAACGAAGGCCACTATCCAAATTTGCTATAGAACCGACCCTCCGTGGAATGGGACAAGGAATACAGGCTTGTGCGTAGTAAACCCCTCCGCGCTACCCCGTGCTCGAGATCCAAGATCGCGTCCATTTGAAGTAAACATTTAGGAATATCTGGAGAACTGAGCCACCTAGGGAGGTGCGGTTTGCAGCGCTGGCCATCGTTGCGGTTTGGCCATCATTGCGATCTTTTCGCAATGGCACCGGGCTCGAGACCACGCACCCCGTCCTCGAGAGCCACTTTCCATCTTTTAAACGGTACGGTCTAGCGTTGTGCGGTTTTCGACATTGGCCTTTGCGGGCCGCGGCAAAGGGGGACATGGGCGCCACACGAAGACAACCACTCTCCAGACCACGCACCCCGTGCTCGAGAGTCAACTTCTATCTTCCGAACGGTAGGAGGTACTGACTTGCGGTTTTCGACGTTGGACTTTGCGGGCCGCGGCAATGGGAAACAAGGGCACCACGCCACGCCTACCGATCTCGAGACCTTGCACCCCGTCCTCGAGAGCCACATTGAAAAAGAAATTGTTATACGAGTACCAAGTAAGCGATGCGTTGTAGAGGGATAAGTTTTGCGTTACTGCAGAGGGCATGGGGGGGGGGTGCTGTGAACGAGGACAGCCACTGGTCTCGAGACTAGGGACCCCGTCCTCGAGGGCCACATGTAACGACCGCCGAAACTCGAGAACTAAGTGTCATAGAAATGAGCTTGCGGCACTGCACAAAGGCTTCGTATGGGTGGCGAACGAATACAGCCTCCGGTCTCGATACCAGGGACCGCGTCCTCGAGAGTTGTCGAGCAGCGGATCAGTGACTCGAGACGGTTACGCTCGGTTAGGTTAGTTGGGACCTGGCTAGGTTAGGCCCAGTTAGGTAAGGGTAGTTTAGGAAAGGTTAACGGGCGCCGATGACAGAAAGGCAATGTAAGATACGTCCGGCTGCCACAACATGACCGTAGCTGCGACTGGGCGGAAACAGCGACGCCCGCAGGGCGTCCTACTGAGTGGTTGGCTGCGCAGGATGTTGTTCGTCAGAAGACAGCCGCCGCCAGGCCAAGGTAGGCGTGCGCCAGGCGTCGAGTGGCGGAACAGTGATTCGCGCTGAGCGAAGCCCGTTACGACACGACGCGGTCTGGCGTACGCCTACCTTGTTCATAATTGCACCTTAAAAAAGGTCTACTGATTCTTCATCACAAGGCAACAGTGAGTCTTGAGGGTCATCATTTGCGCGCACAGGAGAACCTTTGAAGACAAAGGGAAATTGCCATTAGATTTTTTAAGAAGTGCCTGCTAGAGTTTTTTAAAGACAGATTACCAAACTGATTCTCACTCTCTGGCATTGCGAAACAGAAGGTGGACTTAACTCCACTTCCCGGCAAGAAACGTCGAGAAAGCCCGCCTGCGGATCTGCATCTCCATCACTTGGCACAAGCTCATCCCTATTCGACGAGGATAATCGCCGCCTCTTTGGCTGCAGCTTCGGCATCCCATTAATCAAACGTGCAACGAGTAATTGGACGAAAACACTCGTAAAGTTGAGTCAGGTGTCTGCTGCTGCTCCTGCTGCTCTCATCGGCAGAAAGAGGAAACAATCAACAACAACATTCCCTGTACTATCTGCTACCAAACTAAGGTACAAAATCAGTTACTTTCGTAGACGTGTGTAAATGCCTAAGGCTATCCATTTGGATTTTTATCTTCCATGTAAAGATAATTATGTTGGTTTTTGGTGCCAGACGCAATATTATGGAGCAAATTTATTGTATTTCGGTGGAGGTTGTGCCTGGACCTGAACTTTTTCGTGGCAGCTCCACTCACTCCATGGCCACCATTCCAAATATTTCTGTAATGTTCGGAGCTTGATAAGAAAGGTATCATTTCCGTTGGTAAAAATATTTCGAAGTATTTTTGAGGGATAATTCATTTCTTGAATTTTCATAATGAATAAGTTCGCCTGTATTAGTCAGTGAAAAAACAGGCAGTTTGAATGCAGAGGTTGGCAATACTAACAAAAGACAGTTCACCCTTCCCCGGGCAACGCTCGTTCGAGTTCGTGGTTTCCAACGGTTGCACGTTTCATGTAGAGAGAGAAAGAATACTCTAATGATATTGTGTAATTATCATAACCGTACACATTGCCGATCACTAGGAAAGATGTCGTTAAGAAAACGCTGTTCACCACAGGTGAGATTTTTAACTTCAAAATGTGGAGAGCAAATTCCGCAGGCGACAGGAGGGAAGCTGGGCGATGTAAGAAGTGAAGATCGTATCGGTTTACAGCATTTTATTGGTGGCGTAATATTTTCAAGTGAAAGTCCTGTTGGTGTTAAATGCAATTCTTACTTTCCGTTGTAGTTTCTAGTTTGCGAAGAGAGAGGTCAGGTTCCTTTCGGTAGGCTACCGTCGTTGTTTCTTAACCTATTTTAGGTGCAAGGATCTTATAGCCTTCGTCAGTAGTTATTAGCTCCCAGCGTGTGCTTTGATGTTTAATTGTTCTGCGGATTGAACAAATACTAAATAGTTTCAATAACAAGCTACTTGTCTGATAATTTCTTTGTTTGCTAATCAGTACATTTGCTTTGTTTGCAGCGAGTTATAGGCCAAAGAGGAATACCACAGCTAGAAAAACACCTGATGTTGTTAATTTGGGTCGACTCAATTCAGATCAGTTAATGGCAGTAATAGGTAAGGGCCCTTCTTCTGAAACCATTGATGCCACTAAAAAGCTGACTCTTCAGCGGAAGAAGGAAGAGAAGTTGCGTCTCTCTGTGCTGACTTCTTTCAACCAGAATGTTTTGCTCTCAGATTCGATTACTGTGGAGCGTCATGACAGTACTGTAGAAAATACACAGTCAACTGAAGGCCAAGCTGAAGATCATGAAAGTACCAATGATCAAGGTAAAGTACATTATACTGAGACTGACGCTGCAGCCAAAGATCACAGAAGTGGTACTGACAAAGATAAAGTAAATTATTCTGAGACTGTCACCAAAGATCATGAGAGCACTCCTGAGTCAGTCACTGAACCTGATATTGAATCTACGATCCACAATGTTGAGCACTGTTCAAAGCAGACGCAAACATCTAAGTTACACATGTTATGTTTGTGTGACAAGTGCCAAAGTAAGTTCCTGTATTAACTGTGTTTACTTCACTGAGTTGGTCCATGTTTATCTCGGTAATATTTTTTTCTATTCAGATGTGGTCGCTGATTTTATACAAATAGTAATGCATGGTTCTTCAAAGCAATGCGACAGCAAACAGCTACATCAGGTAAGCGTTGTTTTAAAGCATGTGTTAAATGTGTCAGGCCCCCTACAAAATTTGGACTAACTTAGATTTAAATGTTTGCAGCCACCACCAACACCCAATATCTCACGTACTTTATCTGGTGAAGAGGTGAGTTAAATATTAATATTAACTAATTTTTTTCATTTATTTTCTTACAAGGATAAATCATTATATTTTATGTTTTTTAAGGAGTATGTGCCCTTATACAAGGGTTCTAAGGTGAAAGTGCCAGTAACTACAAAATCTCAGCTGAGATGCATCAAAACAAACCTCGTGAAGGATTATGTCACTGTAATAATGAATGGCTTATACACTGAGGCTCAAATGACCAACATGACTGCCCATGGCAGAACCAAAGGCTCTGATGGTGTAGCGATGATGTGAGGAGTGCCATGGAAGGTTTGTAATTTTTCCACAATGCTAAGGGTGTTGAAACTTAGCTTCTCACTCCTATTTCTTTTACAAAATGTTACTGATACTCTTCCATCTTTATTGCAGTTTATTTGAATCACAAGTTTGAAGAGAATATTGAAACTTCAGAAATAACAGAGGCTATAAACAACAGGTGTTATGCCTGCAGACGGAAGTTGTGGCAGAGGGATGATGCACAGGTTCAGGAGCCACTACCCAAAAGGGCCCTGCTTCTGGCGAGCCAAAAAAGAAGCAAAGCAAGTTGAAGAAGAAGGATAAGACTAAGTCTCCTCGCAAGTCAAAGAAAAGCAGACCGTCTAAGGATTCACAGAGTTCCCATGAAACCAAGAAGTCAAAGAAATCCCACTCAATTAAGGACGTGCACTAAAGTAGGGAAAGCAGCAAAAATGTGGATCGACCCACTACTGGAGGGAAGCGCCCCAAGTCATATGAGGTGCATATATATGTGATATTCATAAATATGTTTACTAATTAATTAATTACACAAATGTTCATTGACTGTTTTTTTTACAGGAATTAAGGAGAACAAGGAACACTGAGATGAACAACACATTTGAGTCGTTCTCTGCTTCACTAACATCAACGCCGTGTAACAAGCGCAAAACCCTGTCACAGCCATTGCCAGCAAAACGCTCTAAAAAGATGGAACCAACTAGGAGCAAATCATCGCACAAAAACTCTAAACGCCAACAAAACAGTTCATCTTCTGAAGAGGATGAAGAGGTGGGCAAGGATGAAGAAGATGAAGGTAACCAGGATGATGACATGGCAGAAGAGGAAGATCAGGACGATGAAGAGGAAGATGATGAAGAGGATGAAGACTCATCATACTCATCTTCCAGCTTCTAATAATTTTTAAAGCATTGTTAGCTTGATAGGGTTATCAGTGTGCTCAGTGTGCAAGATTGTATTTGTTTTTTCATTTTACATTTTGTATGTTCGTATATTTACCCTTCCTGTTCAAAGATATTTTCAACATACTTGTAATTTTTTGGTTTTACAAAATTATAAGTACATCCATGTATGGTTGCTATTATCTTTCTTTTAAATCGTACTCTAGGGCATCCTTTGCTGAGAACTTTTTGAGTTTTTTTTGCATATAATATATGCATAATTGTTATATTTAATCGGTTCTCTTAATTTCTACTTGATCCATGAGCCAACCACGGATTGGAACCTGGCAGCTGAGCTCAGACTCAAACAGCTCAGCTCACGCCAGCCACCCCTGGCCGCCTTCAGACACGTTCAGTTAGCTCTGGGCTTCGGCTGGGTACACGCTCAGCCCTCGTCGGGGCGGTGGCAGCCATGCTCAGATTATGCTGGCTGTCCTCAGGTACACTCAGATGTATGTGGGTTTCGGTTGGGTACTGGTCAGATGGAGTCGGGTCGATGGCAACTTGCATCAGCCGCGCTCAGCTCCAGTTCAACCCCCTCGGCGTCTACCATCAGTTTCACAACAGCATATCTCACTTCCGTACAGCATTGCAATATCTTAGCTCCTTTCCGTCTGTGGTGTGTCTTTCCATCAATTTCTTCTTCATGGCAAATACAGTGGGCAGAAGGTAGCCAATGTACATGGTCTCGTCCTTCTGCAATATATCTAAGGCAAATGCTACCGGCTGCATCACGTGCACATACTGTCTCAAAAATTTAACATCAGTATTAGTCAGCTGTGGTAGGCCGGCTTTCTTCATGGTGCTATTGAAGCTGGCCAGATCTCTCTGAGCTAATTCTGCAATCTGCAAAAATAATAATAATAAGTATTATTATTATTATTATAGGGAAAGCATAGGGTACGCGACTTTCTTATTAACGCACCTGCTTTTTGGAATCAAAGCGCGAATTCCATCTTGTCTTGCCTGGCGTTTCTAGCTTCTCGCCGAAGCTTCCTTTGATTACCTCAGCTACAAGTAGAGATTTGTTTTGGCGAGTCCAGTACGCTGACAGCATTGCCTCCGTGCTCTCATACTGCCTTTTGTAACTGCCGTTGGACTCTTTGGCGTCGTCGGCGTCTCTGGAGTAGTAGAGTAGAACCGGGGCTACTGCGCCGATTAGCACCCCCCACCACCAAGCACCTGCACGCCGCAACACTTACGAACAAATGCAAATCGGTGAAGCAGAGTGTAGCAGAGTGACGTGTCGTGTAGGGTAGAGCCATTTAAAAAAACCATTGCAATTCTATGAGAGGTGAAACAAAATCACACACCTCCCTAAGAATAACAAAAGTATTTTTTTGGCATTTATTTCATTTTGCAGAAGAGTACAAAAGTCATTCTTTAAAAACATTCACTTTACAACAAAAACATAAAATCGAACAAAGCCATAGGTGCGAACACATTTGGGTTTGTACATAGACACTACACACCTCATCCCCATAGATTTTAATAACATCATAATCATTTTTAAGGTTTTTTTAAAGTCTTTTCGACTTGTACAAAATTCCGAAGACGCTCTTCGAGTGCCCTCAATAGCAAGACCTATAAACAACATTTTTTGTGAACTATAACAGCCGCGCATCTTGGCATCATCTAGAAACAAAGAATAAACAAAAATAATTACAATTTCCCCATGCAAACACACCCACCATCACCACTGTTGCCATCATCTCGCTTTAAACTTGGCCCGCGATAGCAAAAGTTGACCATTCGAGTACGGTGGTCGTAGTACTGAAGCCACTGACGCAGTCTGTCCGAGTTTCTGAGCGCACAGCTCATGCTCGAAAGTCCATGACGGCTGAAGGCAAGACACCCCAACAGTTGCCGTGCAGCCTGGGTCTAAAGCTCCAAATTCCTTTTCAATGTTAATAAACGTTCGACCACATAGCTTCTCTAGAAAACGACATTTCCCCTCCCCCAAGGCGTAAAGAGCAATTGCACGGCTAATAAGGCGCTTTAACTGTTCACCGAGTTCGGAGTAGGGCAGAGCCCCCTCGTCCCAACATATTCCATGCCTCTCACGGATTTGACTTTCATAGCTTTGTTTTGCCTGAGAATCAAGCGTCGACCACGGAAAAGGTGGTTTCACAAGGATATGTGCAGAGCGCCGTCCATCGACAGACACCACACCGACCTCCTTGACGACAGGGTCCGCACTCCCCTCAAAGGCAACGTAATCAACCACAAGCTTCATCTTAAAATGTGGCGAGTACGAGCACTACAATCATATTTATAGCATTTCTGGGCCGGACTGCTGCTACACGACTGCACCCCAAATATTTCCCTGTACAGTTTTCTGACCTTTTCATCTGGATTGTCGGACAAAAGATTAATATACTGGTGCATGTTGCAACCCAATGCACAGAAATAAAGATAGGTTACTGCATATTTTCCACACGTCGATGCATTTAGTCCCTGTAGCGGCACTGTGTTGTATGTGTAATTATGTGCAGGATCATTTGCAGAAATAAAGTTGTTCATGTGCTCCCCACTCGCCGGCAGCCCGTATGAATCAAAATACTGCAACCTATTTCGAGTTAAAAAATATGCCACCCAGTGTTCACCACCACTCTGCGAATAAGCGGTGTTACAAACTAATAGGCCAGGCCTTTTAATTACATACTGCTTAGGCAAGTGGTCCAAGGAGAAGACACCAACAAAATATTGTGCAGTGATTTTACACGACCTTAGCGCGCGGTCAATTTCCATAGTTGACAAGGCATCGTCTACAGCAAATGTCGTCGAACCCAAGCCAAAATTCTGTTCCCCTTTTCTGCGATCCCCAAGGCGTTTGTGCGTATCCATCGGACCGGTCCTACGGCACGACCAACACTCCCCAAACAAACACACCCCAACTTCCTTATGTCACACACTTCACAACAATTTCCTCTAACGAGGGTCCTTAAGGAGGCCGCATCATCCTCACCATACGTAAAGAGAACAGCAGATCTAACGCCCCGAACGAACCCACAAATCTTTTCCTTGACACGCAGCGGGTTATATACAAGCGGGCGCTGCAAAGACGACACAGAACTTACAAATGCCACCTCAGTAACACACCCATTTTTATTATAAGTAAATGCAACAACTGCAAATGGTCTCCCCAGACAAAGTCTGTTAAAGCAATATGCCAGCTCCTCCATTTAAAACGACACAAATACGTTGCGGAATTTATCAATTTCAATCGAACATCCCTCCCACATGCAATAAAAAACAAAAGTAACACCGTTGGGAAGTGGTGTTTGAAACGATGCAGTCAGCCCAACGTTTTCGACACGCTGCATGGAAGTGTGTGTTGCATGCCCGGCCGATTCCCCATCCGGAGTCAGATCTATGCCAAAGAGAGCGAAACCAAGAGGATAATTTTCATACGTGATTAAACAAGACTCGCCCGAACGCATAAGACCAGTGGCTGCAAGCAGCGACTGATAAGCTGCAGCGTATTGTTTGGGACTGGATGAGAAATTAAAGGGTCCTATATGATGAGGTCGTCCATTAACCTGGAAAGTGAGGGCTTGCAGATCATAATGTTTAAAAATTAAGGGGTTTGTTGTTTTGCTACCACTTAGACTTGTGTTGTCACAAATCCCCACTAGAATAACTGAAGGAAGTGGGCCGCTAACTATATTGTCCATCTGGACTGTGGTAAGACCCTTCGCAACTGTTTCGGTCTGCACCTCCACATGCTGGAAGGGAATAATCGCATTGTGCTCTTGAAACACACGAGCGTGTGCCGTCAGCACTGCCGGATTAATATGACAAATTTCAATTGTCAGAGCCGCACTAATTAGTTTCACTACTGCATCGTTAGCTGCTTTACTCATTAAAACAAAACCGTCCGGGTTTAAATTTATTGTAACCTCTAGATGAAGACCATTAGGAAGGAACAACTCTGTCTTCCCCAGATCAGTGTGAAGTCTCCCAATCGTACAAACACTCTTTCCTTCCTTTACCAGTTCCCAACGCTTCTTAAATCCAGTGTTTGTGCTCGAATCAGCCGCTAGGTTTGCACCAGAATCAAGGTAGAAACCGGCCGCAGCAAGATGACATTCCGCGTCTAGCTTATTCCCAGTCATGAGTGATTCAATGTAAGATCGTAGTGCATAGTTTCGCGGGTTCCGTGTGATATATGTATCATTTAATTTAATGTCAATACTCTCAATACAAGTCTGATTAAAGTAATTAATAAGCCCGGCTTCGTTAGCGGCGTCCACCACGGCATCATTTGCCAAAGTGACATTCAAATCAAGATCCAAATACATGTGCCCTAGAAAACGATAATAATCCGTGTTCTTACCAAGGTGCTTAAACAATATTTGTTTGGACCCATTATGAATTGCATTGTGTGGTGAAAGAACTTGCCTCTCAAACCCAACCTGAGTTACCTGTACCCGATTTTTACGAAAAATGTCCAGCTTCGTCTGAGCCACAGGCTCGAACTGCGCCGTCGTCGCCACGTTCTCCTTATATACCCTCAAATATGTCCCCCTTTGTGCGCACACGACTCTTCCTTTTCTTTGGCAGCGATGAAGCTTTTTTCTTGCCCCCCATTCGTTTGCGCTGTCCACTACCACTCATTTTGCTAGCCAAGGTATCACGTCCCTCCGTGAGTCACTGCTTTGCAATGTCTTTCAAGTCATTACCACTTCGCACAGCACCGGGAGAACCAACGTCTGCGATTATTTTGGCACCTGTATTAAGAACCTCCTTACCCAATGCTCGCGCCCCACTAGAAAACAGTGGTGAGACCCAATTCCACAACCCTTTTAATGCATTTGTTACGACCCCCCGCCCCCGTTGCCCCCTCTGAAACCCAGCACGATAAACTGGTCCAATCTGATCCTCTAAACCACCCCCATCCCCACCCCCAACCTGTCGCATGTAATATCGCGTGAATTCGTCCATGACTCACTAAGAAAAGACTGCGACTTGCGCCATCTTATATAGCCTCACCCCTTTTGCGATAGTTGAAGTGAAGGACTAGAATTACAGGTTGCGCGCCCGATGCCAAAGGATACCTTTCTCCAGCACGAGTTGCAAGCAGAGTTGACAAGCGCTCAATTCTGACTGCACTTACAGGAATATAATATCGATCTGGAAATGTCTGATGTGGTTGATGCTCTGATATTATTCGAAGCAATCTACTGCTAGAATCCCCCACTCGAGAGTTCCGCACTATGTCCAAATAAGCAAACATTGGACCCACCCCTTTATCCGCCAACACTGCAGAACGTGCAGTCCCATCACTCGGAAACAACACCTCAGTTAGTGACACAAACCACTCGAAGCGTGGGTCCAGTTCTATAGGTTCCGCCAATTCAATTGTGAAGCTAGATTTCACATTTGTTTTGTGGAGAGCTTCGCTCGCATCAGAAGACAGGAATACATAGAAGCCATCCATTTTCATTCACCACCCAGTTTCGTTATGCCCCTCGCTTCAACCCACTCATTAAATTCCTTCGGATACCCCCAAAAACTCACAAGATACTCCTTGCGCCGCGTTTTCTTATTAATTCGTGTTTTTAGAATATCATTTATTTTAAAACTCATTTTTCCTATCGAAAATGACAGGTGTAATTTCGTGTTGCACCCAACCTCCCAGCACCGGTTCCCCCCGCAAATCCTTTAAATGATACAATGGCTCAACTAGATACCCAGTCTGATGTTTAGTTTGCACTCTGTAGACGCTAAATATTTCGTCAGAAAACCTCTGTTTGTACCCTCTGTCCTGTAGAGACCCTTTTCGATTAATCAACACTCGCACGTGGTCTCCAACATGGAATTTTGGAATTATCAGAGGGGGTGCTCCGACGTGTGTTTTATAGTGTCGACTCCAAATATAATAAGCGTCTTCCTCTCGCACCTCGGATGGAGTGAGTCCCGTTCTAGAGTGTCTAGAGTGATTATAGCCAGACACCACATCCTGCAGGACGTCGATGTATCGAAAACTACCCTGATACAAAAATATTTTCCAAAGCTTATTTTTAATTGTTTTAATTGTGACCTCGACCAATCCCGCCTTAGCCCAATTTACAGCCAACTGCCAGGTCATACCTTTACTCCTCAAAAATCGCTCTAACAAATTATTAACGAATTCCCGCCCTGCATCTGATCTGATATACATCGGCTTGCGTCCACCCCGATCCAAAACAGCGCGAAACGCCTGCAGCGCAGCTTCAGCTGTTTTCTTCTTCATTGGCTCAACCCACAGAAACTTGTCAAACATGTCAACCACAAACATCAAATACTTGTAGCCATCATTGTCTTTCTCAAACATATCTAAAATTGCTAAATCTAGCTCCCAGCAATGGTCGGCACGAGTGGCAAGATAGAAGTTGACTGGAAAATTACGCCTTCTAGGGTGAAACGTTGTATAAACTTCCTGCGACTGAAGCCACGGCAACACACTACCCCGCTCACTTTTTGGCACCCGCTCTTGAAGTTTTTTAACAGATGAGAAATCTGCTGGGTCAAATGGATCGTAATAAATTTTCCTTAAGCGCGTTGACAAGGTTTCGGAAGCCTCGTCTACAGCGGTGCTAGGCCGGGCACGATTTCTTTTGCGCGTTCTAAGGTTGCCCATCGTGCCGGCTTTCCACTCGATCGAGTGCGCAGCGGACTTCCATAATGCTTTCTGGCAAACAATTTCGTGGCCGTGCGCCTTATATTTGTTTCAAAGTCCAAGCCATTCTTTTTGGGGCTGAAAGGCTTCACAGCATCTGGAATTCTTGGCGGTGCAACAACCTTAGACGGTGATGGAGTAGCAGCGCGGGCTGTCACATTTCTTGGTGGGCCTATGGCGCGGATAGTCTCTCAGCCTTTATGTGAACCTTGGGTTGTAGAGGTTTTAAATGTGAAATATCCTTCGCACGTATCTCGGAAGGAGCTGGTGGTGGTGGCAGGGATACGACGCCACTACTTTTGGCACCACCATCTGTAGGCTTTATTCTGTTGTACAGACGTTGTAGGTCGTTTTGCATTTGCATATACTTCATGTATTTTAAATATGGGTCTTTAGCTAGAAGACGAGCAGTTAAATCTTTTTTTGGTTGTTGTGCTTTACCCCCCCGCCTTTTTCGTCCCAATAATTTCTTAATCCACTTTTCAAGCTCTGTTATTCGAGGCAGATGTTCGGAGATTACGTGTGGGTGCAAGTCGCCCCCATCCTGCTCCACATTAGCTCTACCTTCCACGAGTCTGTTCATCTGACTCTGATCTAATATGAAATACTTGTTCATTCTACACCAACTTACTGATAACACCACTTAAAAGGCTACCGAGCAATGCCGGAATAATAAAACCACCCTTTTGAACTAAAATTTGTTTTTTTCGCTTTAAAGACACCTTACCCGATGCTGCGGCCATATTACGTAGCTCGCCCTTATATTTTGTCAGGGCACGTTTGCACTGAGACGAGATTCGCTGATTACCGTATAGAACGTTCAAGGAACATTCAGAAAGTGTTGTCATAAGAGGTTTGTCGGCGTTATTTATAATTGCGCGACGCATTTTGGGAGGTGCTGATTTTAGCACCTGCAGCTTCGGTATGTGCCTTTTCAGCCTTTTCAAGGGACACCCTTTGCGCTTACTAACTACCTTTTCCTTCGCCATTAGTAAGTGTATTTAATTGGTCGACAGTGCAGAAGAACTGACCAGCCCTGTCGTCTGGAAAAATGAAGTTTTTAAAGCGAAACGGGGCACTCCCACTATCAGAGGCGGGGTGGCAGTCAATGACAAGGTACGAAAATGGCTTTGCCACCACTTCCTGTTCGAAAATATCTCTTAATTCTCTCCAACGTTTCGGATCTAGCTGTCTGAAAAAAATGTCAACCTGACCGCTATCCCTCGGTGAGCGAAATAATACGTAGTAATGAGAATTTACTGAGACACTCTTAAAATTTCTACCTGGTGTGAAGATGTTGTGCAATATAAGCACCAAGCTCTGTCTCAAATGATGCGTTCCCATGAGGCTTGCTTTATATATAGTGTCCGAATTTGCAGATTCTTTCGTACAGTCATCGCAAATAATCAGACTGTTGGAAGGAAACACGGAAAAGTTGGCCGGCAAACCTCTATGAAACTTGAGATTTGGCACCCCCGCCAGCTGCTCGCGTGGGACAGCGTTTTCGCCCGCCTCATAGCACCAAATTATTGCAGCAAATTTGTTTCCATACACACTTTCTGCGTTTTTTACTAGTTTAATACAAAACGAGGTTTTTCCAGACATGGAGGCACCAAACAGACATGTAGTTCTGGGGTGCGACAACCCCATTGGATTCGTCATTGTGATCAGCAAGGCTAGAGTGGTGTCTTAGCACTGTTTAAATACCCGTACGGCACCACTTCACTGCTCGAAAGAACGTACATTTTGTCATCAAAATTTGACAAGGACACTTAACTTGCCTGCTTTGTAGCTAATTCGAAGCCTTCCGCACGAATCTGAGCATATGTGTGCCTCATCCGAGCAAAGTCATGAACACACTGTTTGTAGTCTTCCTCTGTAACTGTCTTCCTCACCGCCCGCTTGCAAAGACCCTTAACCTTTTTCGTAATTTCCTGCTTCACTGTCTTAACGAAATACATTTTACCACGTGTGCAATAACAAACTTCAATGGGGACCCCGGCAAACCCACTTGCCGGGGACCCGTTTGTCGGAAGGGATATCGTGTGCGCTTTTTTTGTGTCTGTAGAGTGATGATCTATGTCTGAAATTCTTGGAACAAATCGGGCAAGTCCAAAGTGTTACTGCTTGTGCCCTGCTGGTGGTCGCTTGACCCGAATCCATTGGAACCTCTCACACTTGTATCTGAGTCGATATTATCCACTATACGGATTTTGGGGCATAACAAAGGCAGCACTAACAATTGGGCAATTCTGCGATAAGCTGGCAACAGTTTTAGGCGGGAGGTAAGGTTTGTTTGCATAACAATCAAATCACCTGTGTAGTGTGGGTCAATTACCCCAGTGTGTGTGCAAATCCCGCGCGATGTAAGTCCAGATCGTTCCACAATTAGACCATAAGTATTCGGTGGTAGTTTTGTAGTAATTTTCACATTAATCTTTGTACATTTTTTTTCGGGTAGAATTATGTCCTCGCACAAATACAAATCATACCCTACGGATGTGGTATATGCCCGCACGGGAATAGCAGCCCTCGGGTCGGTTTTGGAAAATAAAATTTCCATTACCTAAATAAAAGAGAAAATATTGTTACTGAAAGGCCCTTAGTCCAAGCTGACTGGACCTCGCTGAAGAATGACGTTATTGCTTTTCTTGCCAGCACGTCCTTTCCACTGCAACGTCTAGACTATCCCATTATTAATTTCCGCATTTATGTTTGAAATCTCCCCTGCAATCTCCATAAAACGCTTCGGTAAGAATATCCCACAAACTTCTCCCTCATAATAAATGTCCGCCGCTAGGGACTCCTTATACGTATCATGACTAACAACTGAAAGTTTTTTAATTTTATAAACTTCATTGACGTTTAAGTTTTCAAATCTGATTCTTTTTGGAGGGGCTGCCAGACGCAACAAGCGTTCCATCAATTGTTGGGAAGACATTTCTGTGAAAGAAGAGACACCTAATTAGTGTTCCAAGTTACTGTCTTTTTTGTAGAAACAGCATCTTCGTTTTCCGTCTGCAGTCCTTCAACTATGTCCTGTACTTCTTTATAAATATCACTTTGAGACTTGCCAGTGACAATAACTGTAAAGGTTTGGGCACACCAGTCGTGTGTGGCGAGTTGCGTGAGCCACTCCTCATGCAGTCTGTGTAAGAGTGATATATACTCTAGAGTATACCCAGCCTCTTCAACCCTCCCCCCTCCGCCGGATTCGCTTAAAGCAGTTGTCGGGTGTGTCTTTACGGTAAATATAAGCGTCTGGCCTAGCAGACCTAAGCGGGTCATACGAATTTTGTAGAATATAATCCAACGTGGCGTACGTAGCCGGTTTCAGGAGTCCTTGTGAGGCGAGGGCATTCCAGAATACAAATTTTTGAGTCTGTGCGCATCTTTCTGAAATTATAATAGAGGGTGTGTCATAGAGATATGACACCCCCTCTCCCAAAACACTGTGGAGTGCCATATGTTGGAAATTTGTTATGGAATCTGCGGTTCCAGCCAGTGCCTCTCCCAGCAAATTAAACCCTTTGCAATTTCTCCATAGATCAAGGGGCTCTGAAAGAATTTTCAAATCGGTGAGGTTATGAGCCAATTGTCTGGCGATTGTGGATTTTCCAACGCCACAGTTTCCTTCGATTGAAATCCTGGTAAAGTCCCTGAAAGCGTACATACCTTCACCGACTAAGGCCGCTTGTTTCCATGTGGTTGGTTTATCTGGAACATGGAACACCGCGTATATATCGGCCTCTGTACCAACTGCTTTGATTTGGTGCGTAATGGAACGTTGGTATTTCTAGTTTAAAGGTAACCCAATCAAATGTAATGCCTTCGAGTTTTGGTGAGTTTGAAATAAATCTATTTATAAGTTTTTGTGCTCGCCCTCTACGAGAAATATGAGAACACGGAATATAGAATTGAATGCTTGTCAGCTTTGGCCAGGTCATAGTGGCGTACATGTGTTTCCACTGAATTGTGGCGTTTACCCTTTCAAGTGTATCTTTATGCAGTGTGATTAAGTGTCTGGCATAAGCAACCCAGGCCGACCTCGTGGAAAGAATTCTAAACACCTCAGAATTTATAATCGCCGTAATCTGAACTCTTTTCTGGTCCAACAAAATCTTTGCGAGGCGCTTCCTAGCTGTTCTGATTCGTGGAATATTTTGCATATCACTAGGATAAAAAAAATATTCTGTGCCACTCTGCCTTGAGCGCAACATGCCTACAACCCCAGTATTTTATTCGTTTATAAAAATAGTCCAAACTGGGCGACCATGTACTAATACAATCCTTTGGATGTGGGGACGGTGGGTGGTAGAATACAAATGTTTCAGCAAGTCTTTTCTTTCTGGCAAATTCGTGGGTTGCATTATTAAGTCTTCTACAAGTGCTACTAATTGCCATTAATTCTTTGTTGGAAGTGTATCTAAATATTTCAACTAAAGGCTCTGTGGAGAGTATAGCAAGCATTGTACCTTAATGCGGAGGTGGTGTGCTGGTGGAGGTGTGGTAGGCTGAGATGATCTGAAAGGAGTAGACAATTATATATTATTAATTTTTATTGTTCTATACATACATATCGCACACATGTTCGATATTGCAGGTAGTTGTCCAGGGTAGGGTCGGGGGCAGTTTGAATAGTAAAATTATAGAAGGATGGCAAATCGACACGATATTTTAAGCTGTATATGCTGAGACATATCAACATGGGCGCATTTTTTGTGAAGCGTTCTAAATCGAGTTCCACACGATTAGAAAACCTGTACACAGAGAAGGTAATATATTGAAGGTTTGGCCAGGATACCATCGAAAAGCGCCGAGAGAGTGGAATCGGCGCGAGCGAAAATTCGACGGTGTCCGCACTCTTTAAGATCATAGTTTTACAAAATTTATTCCTGTTTCTAATACACAAAACGTTGGCCAGACTGGGTAGGTCGTCAACTTGTACAATAAAAACAGATTCTTTGAATAATTTTGAGAGTCGCCGACAGATTGAATATATCTCTTCATGGCGCACTTTTAGAGTAGCTCGGGTGTTAAAAGCTAATCTGGCGGGGAAAAGTGTGGTGTCAATATATTTTAGACCCCAGTACTTGACACGACATTCTAAATATTTTAGGTAGCAAAGTAGGGGAGATGGATCGGTGATATTAATTTCCCACATAAGTGGGATATCTTTTATTTCTTCTGAGGTTCGTTCTTTAAGCATAAATGCTTTGCCTAGAGAATTTAGTTTAGTGCATGTTGAGGCCGTGCATAAAATATCGGTCGATGCCAAATAAGAAAAAATCATAAATATAATTTCAGTTGGAAGATGGTCCATCTTGAAACCTATAAAACAGAAAAAGAACGGGTGTTATGGGTGCTATGTGATCGCACCGCGCGGTGTGTGACAGTGCGCTTGGTAGGTAGGCCCTCCCTTCTCTCCCCCTTCCCTCCTCTCGCGCTCCACCGCTCCAGCGCGGGGCCGGGTGGGGCCCTTCCTTCTCTTCGCCCTTCCCTCCTCTCGCGCTCTACCGCTGCACCAGCGCGGGGCCGGGTGGGGCCGTCCCTTCTCTTCCCCTTCCCTCCTCCCGCGCACTACCACCGCAGCAACGCGGGGCCGGGTGGGGCCGTCCCTTCTCTTCCCCTTCCCTCCTCCCGCACTCTACCGCTGCAGCGCGGGGCCGGGTGGGGCCCCCCGCGGACCGGCGGTGGAGTCCATCTCCGCCTTTCTCTCACACGCACACACACATACATGCGCCCAATCACAATGTCACGTTCACGGCTACGCCTTCGTGCACACTCATGACCACGGCCACGGTCATGCGGTCAAGTGCGTGTGGATGTGAGCAGCACTGACCTGACTTGGGTGCGCCGGTCTGTTTTCAGGCTCTGCACGGACTGGGGCGACTGCACGACGACGACGGCGTTTGCTCTGAGGCCCGGTGTCGGCTGTGGCGACTATAGGGCGGGTGTGCATGCTGTCAGTTGTGGGTACCACACTTCGAAGTCGATGGTTTTCTTCGTGGACTCACCGGTGGGGCGACTTCGACGGCGACCTGGTGGCACGGGTCTGCTTCGGAGGCTCGGAGCCGGCTGCTGCAAACGGTAGCACTGTGGGGCCGATGACTGTACCGTCTGGACTCTCGAGCCCTGTATGTACTGCACCACGGCGTTCAAAGGGTGTGGGTGGTGGGGCGGTATGTAGCTCACGACTTACAGATTTACGTCTGCAGGGAGTGCGCGTGTTCTGAATCTTTTGATCGCGCACCTATTACATCGTCGTGTTAGTTGTGCCCTTGACATTATAGTGTGCAGAGTGTCGCGCGGCTGTTAAATCGTCGTCTGGAATCTGTAAGGGCGCGTCGTATCGAGTCCCGTGCAGTGCCACAGCTTGTGCGAGTGTGACCTTGACATATTAGAATGCATAGTGTTGCGTGTCTATTTCATCGTTGTCTGCGAGGACGCGTCGTATCGGGTCCGTGTAGTGTCGTAGGTCGTGAGAGGTGTGGCCTTGACATATTAGAATGCATAGTGTCGCGTGCCTGTTCCATCGTCGTCTGCGGGGGCGCGTCGTATCGAGTCTCGTGTAGTGTCGCGGGTCGTGTTAGTTCTGCCCTTGACATTATAGGGTGCATCGTGTCACCGCCTGCAATCTACAGGGCGCGTCGTATCGAGTCCCGTGTAGTGCCACAGGTGTGCCCTTGACATATTAGAATGCATAGTGTCCTGCATGCCCTTCGCGTAACAGAATGCAGCGTGTGCGCAGTGTCGACGTTTCGCGCGACGTCCGGTTTGTATAAGAAGAGAGCCAATTGTTCGAGAGTTCGCAGTTGCAGCTCCGCCGTTGGAGCTGTGTTGGCTGTACAGCCACTGCCACTGTGAATCGTTGCTCTGTCTGGGACCTCGCCGTCGAGTGCACCTCGCCGTCGAGTGCACCTCGCCGTCGAGTGCACCTCGCCGTCGAGTGCACCTCGCCGTCGAGTGCACCTCGCCGTTGTGGGGTTCGAGTCCAGCACCTTGCACACTCTGCCACTCTGCTAGCCCTGTTCCTGACATTGAACTTGGCTGCTACTGACGTTGACCTTGGTAGTGAACTTGTGCCGCACTCGATGCATGACCCTCTGAGTGGGGTTCGAGTCCAGCACTTGTACACTCTGCCGCAATGGCTAGCAGAGATATCCCTGTCATTGACATTGACCTTGATAGTGAACTTGTGCCGTAGTCAGAGAGTGACCCTCTGATCTCAGGTGGTGTTGTTGTGGATGCTTCGGGTGGTGAGCGTGGTCCTGAGCTGGTGGTGCTAGACTCTGATAGTGATACTGACGATGGTGTAGATGTTGGAGATGTGCAAGTAGTGGAGAGTGAGCCTGTCTCGTGTTCTCCTTATAGTAGGTTGGAGGACCGACTCTCTTCTTTTCAGAGGTTTTTTAGTGAGTTTGTGGATGCAACTGATCTGGCGGAGAGTGGCTTTTACTACACAGGGCATATGGATCAGGTCCAGTGCTTCAGTTGTGCAATTAGGATCGGCTTATGGGAGCCGGGTGATGTAACGATGAGCGAACACAGGCGATGGTCCCCCGAGTGTCGATTTTTGGCTGCGCAAGTGCAGGCACCCACTGCGGCTAGCCAACTTGGAATTAATGAATTGGGTGCTGGAAAGTCACTGTCGTGTTATGAGATTCACTGTCGTGTAGAGCCAGCATTTAGTAGTTATCGTTCGTATGAGGCACGATTGGAGAGTTTTCGTGATTGGCCAAGGGGTATTCCGAAAACTGGTGAAATGTTGGCGCAGTGTGGATATTTTTATACTGGTGGGGGGGATAAAACGATTTGTGCATTTTGTGGTGTCGGTTTTTCGAATTGGTTGGCGGAGCATTCGATATGGGAAAGGCATGCACAGATCGCGCCCGAATGTGATTATGTGTATGCTAAAAAGGGACAGGACTTCATTAACGAAGTTCAGATCACGGGGAAGGCAGAATGGGCGCAGTGGAAGTATTTGAAAGGGCATAATAATATTGTGGGTAAGAGGAGGGAGGAATGTGTGCGAGTGGATTCTGCCTCCACTCGAAAGTGTATAATATGCGAATCTGAAGAATTTGAGATATTGTTTTTGCCCTGTGCACATTTGTCGTGTTGTTCAAATTGTTATTCTGCTTTCGAAAACTGTCCAGTGTGCCGTAGAGGTATTATTGGTTTTGTGAAGGTTTATCTTCCGTGATCAGTATGTTGTATATTTTTGTACAATAGATGTGGGAATAGTATGTGTGTCTTTTTTCTTACTTACTCCCACACATGGCTTGGCTGGTTGGCGAGGCTGCGCCGAGTGGGTAGGCATTCCACCTGGCGCCTGTGATGGTTGTGTTGCGAGGCATCGAGGGGGGCTTGCTGTGCTGCGCTCGGGAGGGGGGAATGCTATGCGGCGCAGAAGCCCCGGTTCTACTCTACTACTTCTGGTGCCCATGAGGTTCAATATGTGCGCCCCACAACGGTGATGAGGCAGTAGGGAGTAGCCCTCCAGCTCGGCGTGGGTCATGACGTCGTCGAAGTCCACCATAGCTACCTGCTCTTCGTCATCTAGAAGACCGTCATAATCTTCGCCCTCGCTGTCGTCGTGGTCAGAAAAAACGTCGCCATCTAAAACCAAGTCAAACGAAAAAGAAGGGTCGGTTAATTGAACACCGTCGATACCCCGCAGTAGTGTAGGTGCCCCATTGTAACGGGTCGCCATCTTGGTGCCCCATTGTAATGGGTCGCCATCTTGGTGCCCCATGGTAATTGTGGACTTTAGGGGCTCCACTACCTATGAAGATATGGCCGGTACCGTTCAAACCGGCTGAACGCCCGCAATTGGAATATGCTAATCATATACGGCGCTCCTGAACGTAATAATTGCAAAATATTAAATCATGAGACCTCCTAACCTGTCACGGTGCCCAGTAACACGGGCATTGCGGACGGATCTGTGAATGATTATTCACCGAACGATGTCCAAAACCGTTTTCAAGTGTAGGCTTCTTTCCCGGAAGACTCTAAGTACGCACTTTCGCGTACAAGTTCCAGAACCCAAAGAGCATAAATCCGTCTGCTACAGGCGATCCTCTGCGTCGCGACGTCAGACGAGTGGCAACTCTACCTTTCCTCCCCGTGGACCCTCCGAGAGGCTACGCGCCAAGACGACTTGATTGGAGACGGCGTCTCAGTACGCTACGTCCTGGCCCGGGCCTGACCGAGTTAAGTGAAAGTATTTGTTTCGGGCCCGACTCACTGTATGTTGCTTTGACATTGTGAAATGTCTATTTCGCTGCGGTGCGCCGCGGCACTGCTTTGCGGGTAGGTCGTCTGCTCCAACAATCCCAACGTATCCCTCCGCGCTCCGCGCTACCGCATCGCGCCGGAATGGTGGCCGAAGGCCGAACCCCGTCCGCACCGGCGTCGGCGGCTCTGTCGGGCGGCTCGTGCGGGAGAGGACGCTGTTGTCCGCCGGGTGCGGGTCTATACCGTTTGGCCGACCTCAGGATACGCGAACCTGAACTGACCATCAGGCGCGGCTCCAGGGGGGGGGTTCTACGTCCTGGCCCGGGCCTGACCGAGTTAAGTGAAAGTATTTGTTTCGGGCCCGACTCACTGTATGTTGCTTTGACATTGTGAAATGTCTATTTCGCTGCGGTAAAGCTGGCGTTTGGCTCCTGCTTCTTCTGAAAACAGCGTTCTCGGCACTGCTTTGCGGGTAGGTCGTCTGCTCCAACAATCCCAACGTATCCCTCCGCGCTCCGCGCTACCGCAGCGCCGGAATGGTGGCCGAAGGCCGAACCCCGTCCGCACCGGCGTCGGCGGCTCTGTCGGGCGGCTCGTGCGGGAGAGGACGCTGTTGTCCGCCGGGTGCGGGTCTATACCGTTTGGCCGACCTCAGGATACGCGAACCTGAACTGACCAAAGGTGACTAAGGAAAAGTCCTCTTCTCGTGCTACTTACATAGGAAAGAACTACAAAATGAGCTTATCTCATGTTGTGGGGCAGAAATTTCAAGTGCGTCAATCGCCTTGGTTCGCGGTCATTTTCGATGAGACAACCGACGGATCTCGCAAAGAGCTGATGTCGGTGTCATTTCGCTATCTTCGTAAGTCTTACGTAAAAGGGAAAGGGATGGTAGCGTCTGTATGTGAGAAATTTCTATGCTATGTTGATTGCTACCAGGCAATCAGGTCTGAAGACATCTCTGGACGTTGAACGCCGTGCGAGGTCGGACAAGAGTGAGGTCGGGCAAGCGATGTATCCCCGCCGGGTGCCATTTGCTGTTGGTCGTTACTGCATTTGCCTTTGAGATATTCTTGTCCTCACGGCCCCCTCAGTCTTCTTCTGCTTCAAGTGGATTCAGTTACAGCGAAAGACGTACCTCACTTCCGTCCTAGCTCGCAGTTCAACGTCCGAGGCTAGGTCCAGGTTAGATTAGTTTTGATCAGTTCAGGTTCGCGAATCCGAATATATGCTGTGGGTTGAAAAGTGGCGACGGATCAATCTTCAAGGTGACCCTCTTCCAGGATCAGCCTAGAAACCTTAGACGCCTGTGATAGTGACATGTTTCCGTCAATAAGCACGCTTCTAGCAATTTTAGGAACATTGCCAGTCAGCGTTGCGACAGCAGAGCCTCCTTTTCTACGCTCCGACGTGTGAAATCTTGGTTACGATCGAGAATGGGAGATGAAAGGTTAAACGGCCTTTGTCTGCTTGCTGTCCACCGAGACAGCGTCCTCGCTCCCGCTATGAGAGTGTGTGAGGTGATGGTGTCAAAGGGCAAAAAAAAAAACACAAAAAAACCTTAATGCAGGCACTTCGCAGTTGACGGTGCAATGCAGAGAGAGGTTACACACACAAACACACACACACACACACATATATATATATATACACACGAAAACACTTACACAATGAGGCGCGACCCCCCCGTCAGGTTTAGTCTGGAGCCGCGCCTGCCAAAACTAAGCTAACCTAACCTAGCCTCGGACGTTGAACTGCGAGGTCGGACAAGAGTGAGGTCGGGCAAGCGATGTATCCCCGCCGGGTGCCATTTGCTGTTGGTCGTTACCTCCGTCATCTCCCTTTGACACTGTCACATCGCTTTTCCGACCTCACTTCCGTCCTAGCTCGCAGTTCAACGTCCGAGGCTAGGTTAGGTTAGATTAGTTTTGATCAGTTCAGGTTCGCGAATCCTGAGTTCAGCCAAACGATATAGACCCGCACCCGGCCGACAACAGCGTCCTCTCCCGCTATGAGAGTGTGTGAGGTGATGGTGTCAAAGGGGAACGATTGTGAATGTGACCTTGGTCAAAGGTACATCACAGCACATAGAGCAGGTCGGTGCACCCGACGGGAAACGGTGTCCTTCCTTGACTGCGCCGCGCAGTCTCCCGCACGAGCCGCCCGACAGAGCCGCCGACGCCGGTGCCGACGGGGTTCGTTGTTCGTCCACCAGTCCGGCGCTGCAATAGCGCCGCGTAGGGTTTCCACTCGTCGAGCGTCGCTGTGTGCGCACCCAGAGAAATGAAATCTTAAACTAAGGCGAGCCCCCCTTGAATCAAGGCTATTTATACCTTGGAAAGTTCAAGACCAATTGAACCTTGTATCGAGGCTAGTCCGCTCTTCAATATGCAAGTTTTCGATCAAGTCTACCTTAGACTTGCTTCAAGTCGACCTCCTTTTTTTCAAGAACAGTTCGGCTTTGAATGTCTCTTTGCTTTCCCCTTGACTTCTCCCCTATTCCACTGAAGGCTAGTTTGATCTTAATGCGGAAGGTCTCGGTACAAGTTCATAGCCTTGAACCAGACAAGGCTACTACAGTCTTGGGCCAAGAATTGCGTTTCCTGTCATCATTGGTTATTTCAGTCACGTGACGACCCGGGAAGGAGGGCGGAGAATGGTTGAGGCCCGTCCATATGTTACGTAACGCTTTTCATCGCTCTTTGTCACACCTCATGGAACGTGTGTGAGTGGGAGAGATCGGGTACCCTCCTTCCTTAAGCAATGAGCAAAAGACCCCCTGTGCCCTCAGCTATTTGTTTTTTTTTTATTATTGTTCAACACTTTCTAATTCTGGGGGGGGGGGGGGGGGGGTCCGACCCTAAACACTGCATTAGGCGGGAGAATTAAAATAGGTACCCTGAAGTGACTTCATGGCTTGAAGCCTAATTTTGGGCAAGTCCAAGATAATTTCTCTTGGTGGCCAGAATAGCGCAGGAGTACTCAAATGGTACACGGAATCTGGCCACTCCAAGGTATTTGTAACTCTCTGACCAGACAGGTTGAGGTCGGGGACAAAATAAATACAATTTATGTTCCAGTTTATATGACTGTATTTCAGTGTCATGTTTGTGTGTGTCACGGCGTAAGCTTAAATTTATAAGATTTGCCAGGCCTG
The DNA here is from genome assembly GCA_026979955.1 of Megalurothrips usitatus. Taxonomy (NCBI): domain Eukaryota; kingdom Metazoa; phylum Arthropoda; class Insecta; order Thysanoptera; family Thripidae; genus Megalurothrips; species Megalurothrips usitatus. The sequence goes on along the minus strand of JAPTSV010000786.1, from coordinate 1,369,789 downwards.
GCTCGTGGAGAGTGGCGGGGAAGAGCTAGAAATGTTTGGCCGAGACAAATAAGGGCGCCAGGCAGTGGTGGTGATACTTAAGCTAGACCTAGTGATGGTCAAATATTGAAAAGGCTGGAAAAAGAAAGTAGAAGGAAACTCATGTAAATTCCTTAGATAATATACAGTTTATTTACAATACATTTTTTTAATGAATAATAATAACAATAACCCCATAGGGATAAAGAAAATATTTTACAGTGTTGACCTAAAAGGCAACAGAATTTTTTAATGGCATGACCACCAAATACTAAGTGTCTCTGAAGGAGGTCAATACTCACATAGGTTGAATCACACTTAAAGCACTTAAACATGACAAATTGAAATAAAGGTACAGTATCAACACAAAAACAAAGAAATTGTACACTTGCAAATGCACATAAAATGCAAATTTGAATTTTCAAGAGACAAACACCACAATCATAGAAATGTTCACATTTAAGGAAATGTATAAATATTTACACTAATAAACCAAATTCCTTGCTGATGTTTACAAAAATAGAAACAATACTGAGGAGTTCGAATCAAAACCAACTCAAAATTTGTATGAATTCACCCACGAGTGTTTCACATTGTTTTGGTCATCCCACTCTGTGGATAAGTCAAACAAAACTTTTTGTAACGTCAGCCAGATGTGGACACACTCAGAAGGGTAAACCATGTGAAGGGCGTGGAAAGATTTGAAAGCCAGTTCTAAAGCACTCAATACAGAATCCACTCTGTACAGAAGGTCCACAATTGAGACATATACACTTTCAATTTTTAACAAAGTTGGACCAACTACAATAATAAGTGGTCGGCCCCCACCACCCTTGCCAGAGGTAAAGCCTGCTCTTCTGGTGCCAATTGTTTAAGTTGTGAGGAATTCTAGAACAATGAAATAACGGATTTGTTACAAACACAGGTGTCTCTGGAAGTAATACATTTGAATAATTAGGAAATTCACCAACCTTGACATGCAGAAGGTAACCGTCTCGAGCAGTTGAAATTGGTACTTCAATTAGAGTACTAACTGATGATGCCCCTTGGGTATCAAACTGAGAGTACTTATGATTGGGCCGAAGGCTTGCAAGTAACTCCAGGAGCAGAAAGGAACGGCAATCTAAAATAGTAACAGTCCATTAATAAAACAATATTGTTATAACATTTATTAAAACAATAATTGAAGGCAATAAAACAACCTACTTGAGTTAGAATCAGCACAAGAACTAAAAAGTTTCAGCACTTCCTTGCCCCGTGCATCTTTCACATCTTTTTTTGCCAAAGTGATAGTTGTTTTCACAAACTTAGGCCAACGGTCAAAGAGGATTTCAGAATTGTCGGGATAAAGGAGGTTGAAATCAGCACACAGCTAAAACAAAAGACACTTAGTTAGAACCCCACTAGAGTACACACATAAATAAGAAAATACAGAGAATCAACTTACCAATTCACAACCAGATTTGTGCTTCAGAATAGTCCACTTGTTGATGTAAGTATTCACATACTGGGTATCCTCTGATAGAAACACTTCCTTCAATCGCAGAGGTGCTGCTTTTTCCCATTTCAACAAAACTTCAGGCCAAGGGTGTTGGTATGACTGCAACCACAAGGCAGCTGCCTCTACATCAGGAGTAATTGCTGTTGAAAAATTCATAAATTATCCTTATGCTGGCCTTTGATTATTCAGTAACAATGTTAAATGAATATGTACTCACTTTTCTTTATGATGGATGCAAAATTGGTCCTACAGTTTTGAGTTGTGCCACCTTGATGCTCCTTTGCTGGTGCTGAGAAGGTAATGTTCTTTGCCCTTCTACCGAGGTTCTGGAATTTTTTAAGCAATTTCCCTTTGGCATATACTTGCTGGCTGCCTTCGGTTTTAGGAGGCACGAAGTAAGTGAGCTGAAATCCAGAGAAAAAAATATTTTCCTGACATTTTAAATGGTCAAAAGCAACAAGGAGCCCTACACAGAACATTTGAAAAAATAACTAACCTTGTTTTCACTAGGAAATACCTCACATATTTTCCTAGCTATTATATCAAACAGCCTCGTCTCAAAACTGAAAGCATTGAAGACAAAATCAGTTGACAGAAATTGGTCGAAATTCTAAAGAAAATGTTCAACACTTACTTAGAACAGTTGTCTCGAATGTGCTTGCATATGATCTGCACTGCAGCATTTCTCTGTGTCTCTGTTAACAAGGGCAAGTCTTCAGGGTCGTCAATGTTTCCACTTTCATACACCTCAACTATCATGGCACCAGTGTAGTCATTCTTGAGAATTTCTCGTACATTCTGAAAATCACAAGAAAAACAAAATTAGTGAATTTCAATGCAAAACTACAATAATACAGAATCACTAGCAGACAAACTTACAAAATCATTCACATATTTAAAATTGTTCACAGTACATAGCTTTTTCTGTGCTGGCCCAAACCCAAGACCCTCCTCAGGCCCTCGCTTGTTAGACGCAACCTGGCTTGAAGACGCAGCCTGGCTTGAAGACGCAGCCTGGCATGAAGACACAGCCTGGCTTGAAGGCGCAGCCTGGCTTGAAGGCACAGCCGTATATGCAGTCTCACTCTTTTGCAAATCCTGCCATATAAAAAAATTATGAAAGTTTGAAACTTGAAGCTAGAATCTCTCAACATATGACACGGGACATGAGGTTTTGTTAAGTCAGACATCAGAACTAAAGATGTAACAATTGTGAAGGGAAAAATGCAATTTATATGAAACTAGTTTCAGTGGTACACTCTAAATATAACATACACCAGCAAGTCTTGATATTATCGTGATACTAAATTTCAATTGAGAGCATGAGCTTTAACATACACCAAATATGCACTAAACCCCATAGATATACATTCTGACAGAATGGTTCCCTATGTTAAAATAATCAATATATGCAATTGACTTCACAAAGAGAAAATACTTCAGTGAAGTATTAATGATCGTTCATTACATTAGTTCCAAAACATTTAGTGGTTTGAAATAATAGCTTTCAATGGGTACTGGAGCAAACAAATTCAAAAGTATATCCAAAAAGCTCTGATACTATGGTTTATGTAATATAATTTAGGCTAAGAACCAAGATAAAATAACTAGGAACAAGCGTAAACACACGGTTAGGTCTCAATATCTTACCTTGATGAGAGCTGACAGCTTGGCCTGGTCCCCAATGAATGGGGTCAGCTGCCTCACCTGCTCCACCCCCAACAGGAGCAGCACGTCTTTTGAGCAAATGTGTTCCTCTGGAAACGCGAAAACAATGGACTTTACATGAACTGAACTAGAGATCACATAGAAAAGGCAAACTTTTTTGATCATGAGTCTGAGTGACAAGGATGCCACATACATAGACAAATGTTTTCAACTGCCTGGCATAGGCCATAACTATAATTGAACAGATATTCTGTGTTGAGACACAATCAACGCCGAGATAAACCAACCAAGCCAGCTGACTTTTAAAAAATGTAAAGAAAGCAAGCACTGCTTTGGCAACATAACCTACACATAACCTAGTGATTGGGCATCTGACACTATTCAACATCACCCATATGGCATGAGCAGACACTCAACTCACTATCCACAATAGCACTCCAGCAGCCCCACATTAAAAACGAAAGAAGTGTATACGCGAGACACTGTTTAGGTTAGGTCAGAACTAATACACAAAACAGGCACGGTCCGACGGTGTGTGGCCACAGGCACTGTCAGGAATGCAGATCACTTAACCCCGCGGACAAGGAACGAGAGAGCCGGTACTCTGATTTAGAGCATTTCCTTAGAGAACTCTGCGCCGCTTCAGCAGTCACCTGCGTCGCAACACAAGCTGTACACTCGCACCAGCTCCGTAGTGCTAAGGTAGGTGTACGGAGTTCTCCACCCCTCCCTCCCTCCCGCAAACCATGGCCACAGCACACGCACACACACACACACACCCTCTCGCAAGAAATAGGCATTACCAGCGATGGCCAAACACGGAAGCTAAACAAGAATTCGCCGCCGGCATAGTTTCTCCGCCGTGAGTCGCCGTTCGATTTCTCACAGTGTTTCCGTTTATGAAGTATTCGTGTAGTTCCACTGCCGTTATAGTCTTGCTCCGTGCCTGTTTTACATACCAAAAAATATACTCAAAATGTTTGTTCCAGCACGAACCCAGTGTCCAAACACACGGGAAATTCTCGAGGAATTCATATCTACCACTTTCTAAGCTCTGCGACTTCTATTTCTTTCGATGCCGGACGATTAAATTTGCCCTATGCAATGGCTTGGGAAAGGCCGCATTGACCACAACATTACCTGGTTTTGAATACAAGAGCACTCGTTTCTACAAATGTAGCGCACTCCCGATCCTTTAAAAAGGGGTCAGAAACGACGCAGAAGGAAACAGATCGATGGTTACAGTTTCAGCCCTGCGGGTTGATCCCCCCCCCCCCTCCAACCGTTCGTTCGTAGTTTTTGCAACGGCTACTTTCTTGCACGAAGTTTGGTCAACAAAATACACACCAGACCATAATAAAGACGAAATGAAATGTACGGGAGCACGCCCATGTACCCGACGACTACGGAATGCCCCGTCCAGCGGTAGTAAACGAACAAACCAAAGCAAGCGCCATTACTTTGTTGACATCAGGTTGACATCGCCGGTACTCACCTTTCAGCTTCCCAGCCAGATGTGAGAGCTGCCACTTCGCCAGGAGGGCAAGGACGCTGTCGTCTAACGTGTTCGCCATGGCAAATCGTTAGCTTATGAAAAACGGCAGCGGTTCGGCACACGAGGTAGACGCAGCAAACAAATGCGATCGGTATGGCTGAGTGGAGGGGTACCGGAGGGCGGAGGGGGGGGGGGGGGGGGGGCTACACCAGCGCCGGAAGCGGAGCTGCTGAGGGTGAGAGGGAAGGCGAGGGGGCGACCGGCGACGCCGACTCCGTCCGAGTCCAGGGCGAGACCGCTCGTCTAGCCTTTTTTTGAGTCTAGTCTGCACTTGACATCCGTAGCCTTGATCTAAGACAACGCTTTCTTGAATCGAGTCCAATAATCAAGTCAAATATTTCAAGGCTAACACTAGCCTTGAAACAAGATTTCGTTTTTCTGGGTGCGGAACCGATGTAGCAGACGGATTTATGGTGTTTAGTTTCTCCAAGTTGGACGCGAAAGAGTGTACCAGGAGTCTTTCAGTAGAATAAGCATACTTAACAGCGGCGTTTCTCATCGTTTGACGAACAATCATGCACAAATGTGTCCAAAATGGGCGTGTTTGTAAGCCCTGAAATAGGTTAGGTCGCCTCATATTTTATTTCTTTACAATTAAGGCGTTGTAGAGCGCCGTATATGACTGTCATATTCAAATTCTGTGCGTTGAGCCGGTTTCAACGGTACCTGCCACGTCTCTCTAGGTGGTGGAGCCGCTAAAGTCCACAATTACCGTGCCCCATTGTAACGGGTAGCCGTGTAACCTAACCCAACCCCGCTGCCATCTTGGCCCCCCAGGTCACCTAACCCAACCTAACCTAACCCCGCTGCCATCTTGGCCCCCCAGGTCACCTAACCCAACCCAACCTAACCTAACCCAACCCCGCCGTCATCTTGGCCCCCCCCAGGTCACCTAAACCCAACCCGGTGAAGGCTAAGGACGTCATTCACTAAAATAAAAGATTATCGCCCAATCTTTTATTTTCTGAATCGTCCCAACCTAACCTAACCCGACCTAAACCTAACCTAAACGAGGGGCTTGTCTAGGACGACATTCACCAAAAAATAAGATTATTGCCCAATCTTTCTTTTCTGAATGGTCTCTCAAGCCCTAGACGTTTAGGCAACATGCAGGTTTAAACACGCCTCACCGCAACCTATAGCCGAAACACGTAACGACACTCGTGTTCCGCGCCGACGTTTGAATTCTCGCGCCATTCGGGTCGGGGCCGCGTCGGCTGCCGCGCCGGGGCAGCCCGGGCTGTGGTTTCGCGTAGCGCTGGCTTCGGGGAGCCTTTGTCGAGACGGTTCTCGGCTCGGCGTCGGCGACCCCCCTCTCCTCCCTGGCCGCGGCAGGGGGGAGGGGAGCGGGGGAACAGGCCGCGACGACGCCGTGCGCACCCCGCGTCGTTGTCTCAGACGTTGTTGAGCTTTCGTGCCGTGTGGGACTGCCAACCATGAGCATGGAGCAGCTACGCCAAGACCTAGAGGACGGTGTGTAAGTGTGTATTACCAACAGTCAGGCAAGAAATATCCCCAGCTATTTCCTACTGCGCCCTAGAGGCAAGCTAGATACAGTCGTTAGAATTTTTTGTGCGGAAAATTCTATCCCTAGTAGGCCTATACAAAACCGCAATAACGTTTTTTTTGTTTTAAAAACTGTTTAAAATTTTTTTGTTTTAAAAGAATTTGTTTTAAATTTTTTTGTTTTAAAAAACTATTTTAATTTTTTGTTTTAAAAATTGTTTAAAATTTTTTTGGGTGAAAATAGAGTCGCCACGAACTGTGTTTCTACCGAACTGTGTTTCTGGGAGGAACACAGTCCGTTGGCGTATTTTCTGCTATTTTTATTTTGCTATTATTATTATATATATTATTATGCTAATTTTATTTTTATTTAATTTTATTTAAAATTTAATTTTATTTAAAATTTAATTTTATTTAAAATTTAATTTTATTTAAAATTTAATTTTATTTAAAATTTAATTTTATTTAAAATTTAATTTTATTTAAAATTTAATTTTATTTAAAATTTAATTTTATTTAAAATTTAATTTTATTTAAAATTTAATTTTATTTAAAATTTAATTTTATTTTAATTAATTTTATTTTTATATAATTTATTTTTCTCGAATTTATGCCCCCACCCATCTCTCCACCTCCTCGCTATCCTTCGGGGACCGGCTGTAAGTGCCGCAAGGCACCCTTCGGCACGGGGTAGCGGCACCTGTGCGATGGGCTGCCTACTGCCCGGGCTGACCGCAGTCCCGCCCGGGTGCACCGAACATGGTAAGGCGCAGTGCGTAGAAATCGGTCTCAGAAAGCGGAAACAGATCGTCGGATCGTAACCACACATACGGACTCTTAATTATTATATCATGTGTCACATGTCATATCGTCAACAGTGTGTGAGAGTGAGTGAAACACATTTATAGATGTACTGGCACAGATATCCCCCATCGACAGATCACACCAAAATATAATTTGTGTCGACCTTGAGCGACCAAGAAACGCTGCTGATTATTCGCAAACACCTCACGTGTCCAGAATATGTGTGCACCACTTCAAGATGTGTGAATTAGGAGTCGCCAGTTAATAAATGTCGTTCTAGGACGACTTTCGAACTTGAAATCTTTATCAATAATGCCATACAGTATTCAAACTTACGACACTCCCTTGCCGATGTGTGTATTGACCCAACCGCGGATGTGACGGCAAAATGAGTAGTATCGCAAAGAAATCGCATGCGATTAGTGTGACCAGTCAACACGTAACGTGAAGCTTAGCATTTAATATTGCGGTGTTTGCGGGTCTCAGTGAGGAGAAGCTTGTTGAGTGCTTCCCGGGCTGTGTGAAAAGCAACAGTGACTATCTGCCTCTATCGCCCCAATGGATCGCCCGGAATCTAGGCAACTCAACGCACCTAGGTAGGCAACCCCAGCTCCGCCGTAGCTGGCGGGCTTGCCGTCGCGCAGGGGCTCCCCTATCTGATCGCCGCAGTCCGCTGCTGGGCGGAAAGCGTTCCCTCACCTGCGATGCGATGAGTCGTCCCACATGCTGTCCGTGATGGTGATGTCCGCGTGCGGCGCCATGCCGCGATGCTCGCCATGAAGACCATTTGCTTGAAGTTAAATAGCTGGAAAAATGCAGTCAAGGCGGGGGAGACAGCTGTCTCGGCCGTCAGTCGGCCAACCCACACAACACAGGCGTCAGCCTCACACAGGCGTCGGCCTGAGAGAGTACACATTCAAAAATACGTACAATTGATCCTGCCTGTGGGTCCTCTCAGAGGTCATGGTACTCAGCTTAACTAATGGGCCATTTTTGAGCATATCTGGGAAATGAGACATAAAATGGTGTACAGGTTTCAAGGTCAGACCAAACAATTCAACATTCTTCCAGGGTGTAGTGGGGAAAGGCCTATACCAAGCTGCGGGTGTTTGCATCACCGAGGCTCCTCGAGTGGCACAGGAGCCGAGGTGATGCCATTACTATTTCGGATTCCACATATTATGTTTTACCAAGGAGCCCTAAAGAATGCAAAGCGCTCTACAGAGCTGCCAGCCAGGACTTTGGCAAGGTTAGATTTATCAGAAACCCATCGATAACATGTCATTCCATGCCAAATCACTTCGCCACCACATTTAAGGGTCTCCAATTTGGATAGGATGGGGTGACCAAAACGACCCCCCTCCCCCCAAATCAAAATAATTAAAAAACAAATAAGATTTCTGCCTTTAAAATAAATTCCGATGAATTTGATAGCAATGAAAAAGTTAAATGTTGAACTCAATTTTCAGAAGCAAGCATAAGATACAATTAACTCCCCCTAGAAAAACAACAACAAACCATAGAACAATTGATTTTGGATGAAAAATAGCTTCCGAAATGCTTTCCTAATATTTGATGGTGTAGCGATTAGGCATGGAAAGACCCTAACATGAGACGTTAATTGCCATTAAAAACTGTCATGCTCTTCTAGGTCATAATACTGGCTCAAAGCCTAATGCAATCAGAAAGTATGGAGGCATACACCGCCGTATTTAGGTGGTATTATGAAATGGGATTAAGCAGGCAGCTATGGACATGCACCCTGGCCTGCTGGCTGCGCTGCAGCAAGTGTATGGCGATGAGCTGCAATCGGTCACGGCATGTTTCTTCCACATCGTACATGCAACTAAAGGGAAATTTTGAAAAACTTTTGAAAATTTAATGACAAAAATGCATCGTTACCAACCCAGTTATTTTGGTTTCAGGCCTTATGCCGTTACTCCGAACCAAAGTGTGGACTCCGGGAAGCACTCAGATCGGACCCCGCAGTGAAAGCCGGCATGAGTATGCTCTTGGCACTACCACGCTTCCCTCAGCAGGACATCCTGCCAACTCTGAGGGACGTGGTAGTGTTCTTCCTCATTTCGAAACAGAGCTACAATGTGCCAATGCACAAGCTGCTCACTCAAAGAGATTCTACGTTGACCGCTTGGGGGTAGCCGCTATCAGTGTGTTTGGGAAGGGTGATATTTGCACCACCCCCCTAGAGTCAGCACACAAAGCAGTCTGTGGTAAGAGGCCGAAGCTTTTCCCGACACTACTTCGTGAGAACTTCAACTTTCTGCCAAATACTAAGCAATTTAGTCAGATATTTGAAAATCTGAAGTAAAACCTACTTATGTTTCTGTTTCCTATTCCCTTCGCGACAGGGAATTTGCTGACTTTCAGAAACTGCAGAGAGGATTCACCATGGCCGAAAGGCGCCATTGCACTGCAGTCATGGCACGGAATACGGCGCGCAGACAATTCGAAGAGGGCCACTGTCAGGGTGGACCCGCGCAAGTCAGTTCACTACAGTCCAGGAAAGTTTTTATGGCTCTCTTGACGCGCGGGGACACGCTGGCCAACCAGCTCCGATGCTACTTTTGGTAAACTTACCGAAAACAAAGTCGAAGTTAAGATAAACTATCACGTTACATTTAACATGTTTTTCTACAATTTCCAGGGAAAACGGCGACTATGCTGAGGAAGCCTTTCTTTAATTTCCGGCCCCGCAGGAGGCCACAGACGAGCTCCCGCCGCCGGTTCTGGCAAATCCTGGCCGCCCACTAATGAAATTCCTCAGCCGAGGATGACCCATCTCTTGCGGCCCACCAGGTACAAGTGGACTATTTATCTTAAAAAAAAAACAACATAGAACGTACGAGCTTTACTCTGATGGCACCTTTTGCATTTAACAGCAGCTCCCCCAACAATCATCTGGAGAGTCCCCAGAAAGAGTAGCATCAGCACGCCAGGTACAAGTGGACTATTTACGTACAAAAAAAAACAACATAGAATGTAAGAGCTTCACTCTGATAGTACTTTTGCATTTAACAGCAGCTCCCCCAGCATTCATCTAGAGAGCCCCCAGAGAGGGAGAACCGTCAGTACGCCAGGTACAAATGGACTATTTACCTACAAAAAACACAAACAACGGACAACGTAAGAGATTTACTTCAGTCTACATGTAACACGGCAACTTTTGCATTTAACAGGCCTCACCAGTCCAGGCAGCATCTTCACCAGAGGTAAATGTTAACATAGTTTCCTACTTAATTTCTTTCTTATAAATACGAATGACGCATGTCCAGACTCAACGTAATACCTCATTTATTTCAGCTTGTGTCATCTCGGCAACACGATAGGACAATCACTGGCTTGAAGATATTATTAACCATCCAACCGACGATGAAGATAACTTAGAGGAAGAAAATGCAGAGGAGAGGGTAAAGAATAAACTTGTTACACTGTACCAATTTCTGTGATCAATATGAACAATAAATAAACTGTAAGAGTTACAGGTAAAACGGGCTGAAATTGATGCTGAGTACAACAGGATGTAGGCATTCCTTCAAGCATGCAGTCAGCAAGCGCTGAGCGCTCAGGTAAGGAATCTGAATGGTCCTTTGCCAAACAATTAAGGATAGTTCACCTGACAAGGAGCAATACAATTTCAAAGTCCAACTGTCTTAATTAAAGTACCTATTACATACCAGTAAACGAGGACAGTTCTGTAAGCAACAAACTTAGAAACATTATTTGTGACATTGGGCAATGTATATGCACCACATTTTAATAGAGTAACTGTGCAATTCCCCACCTATATTTTTTTCAGGCTGTCACTGCAGGTCCGGCAAATTCCGTTGTAAATGAAAGAAAATTCACGGAACGCAGGAGTACAGACCAAGCACAGACCTGTCTGTGTACGGAAATATACTGTGGTGTATGAAGAACCGAATAGTCCGTGCACAGAAAGTTCTGTGGTTTGAAAGAACGGAGAGGTCTGTGCACGGAAAGTTCCGTACACTTTGCCGAGGTTTTTAGAGGTAGTCAATACATAAGATAATGATTACAAATATTAAAAATAATTAGTTTTTGAGTAGAACTTTTGGTGGGGAGTATCGCTAAGAGATTTGATAACAATCCAACAATGATAAAACCTAACAGTATGTATTAATTATGCTGGTTTGCGGTTTGCGGCACTGCACAAAGGCATCGTAGAGGTATGGCGAACGAATACAGCCTCCGGTCCCGAGACCACGGACCCCGTCCTCGAGAGTCGTCGAGCAGCGGATCAGTGACTCGAGTGGGTTACGCTCGGTTAGGTTAGTGGAAACCTTGGTAGGTTAGGCTCAGTTAGGTAAGGGTAGTTTAGAAAAGGTTAACGGGCGTTAATGACAAAAAGGCAATGTAATATACGTCCGGCTGCCACATGAGGGTAGCTTCGACCGGCCGGAAACAGTAGGACGCCCTGCGGGCGTCGCTGACTGTTTTGCCCCGCAGGGTCTTCCTTGGCAGAAGACAGCCGCCGGCAGGCCAAGGCAGGCATGCGCCAGGCGTGGCGTGGTGGAACAGTGATTCGCGCTGAGCGAAGCCTGTTACGCCACGACGCGGTCTGGCGTAAGCCTACCTTGTAAAAATTAACATGATTTCATCCACAGCCTCCATCACTCGTTCTATGACCTTCATAATTTTCAGCAAATATGCGGAATTTTTCAGTGGTCATCGCAAATTGCCTTCCGTTGTTTCCCCTCACCTTACTGTCAGCCAGCCCTATGCCGAACACATATCTGGGATGGAATAACTTTGAGTTCTATAGCAGATGATAGACGACATACCTTGGTTTTCACCTTACCTCTCCAGAAACTCGAATATTTTCGGAACTTGGGGTGGATAGTTCAGGTGAAATACAAAACACACCATGATTAGGAAGGTGATGGCTTCAGATGGGTTTTCACAGCAAAGCAAAGGTACCTTGTCGGCACAAATATACAAGGTAGGCGTACGCCAGACCGCGTCGTGGCGTAACAGGCTTCGATCATAGCGAATCACTGTTCCGCCACTCCACGCCTGGCGCACGCCTACCTTGGCCTGCCGGCGGCTGCCACTTGACGAGTAGGATCCTGCGGGGCGAGTCAGTAGGACGCCCTGCGGGCGTCGCTCTCTCCGCATATTCGCAACCACGCTCATGTTCAGGCTTCCGAACGTCAGCCTTTCCTTATCAATGCCGCTGAAGCAGACCTAACCTACCCTTGCCTGCCTGAACCTAACCTACCCCGACCCCTACTAACCTAACCGATCGTAATCTATTCGCGTCACCGATCCGCCCCTCCACGTCAGGCGCATGGCGCATACTGACTTTACCCAACCAGCGGATTTTTAATTTTGGACACATGTGAAAATTATCTACGAAACCGCTTGGGCTGCGGTGCCCCTGAGGGGTGGTTGACTCTGGTATGATGCAAGAAAGATGTGGTCCAAATTTGAGCTTTCTACGTATAACCGTTCTCGAGAAATCGCGCGGACAAACAATCAGAAAGACTGACGGACACAGACAAAACATTTTTGACCCAGTCGGTCCGGGGCTTCGCTATCGCTCAGCGAAAAACTTCTCTGCCTTGTACATGTTAATGTCTGTAAAATGATGTATTTGCATAGTGATTTCTGTTATTACAGATGTAGGATAAGATGAACCTTGCGAAGCAGCTTACCACAAGCCACAATGCAGGGGTGTGCTGCGTCGCTGAGCACGGTCCACTTAAATGTGTTGGCCGGAGTGGTTTTCTACAACAGGGAAGAGAATGGCTTTACTATGACCAGAAGTCAACTGCAATGAAGACACGACACTGCTCCAACTGACCTCAATAGTTTTAACAAAGGTAGTCAAATCACAATCAAATACTTTGCACAACATTTCACAAGCTGTGAGAAATTTGAAATTAAAATCCATATTAAGTCTGGAATACCCTGTTCTGCATTCAATAATTATGTCTTCCACATTGACATTAGTGGAGCTTGTCAAAAACAGTACTAGATGTCGCCGGTTATGATCTAAGAAATTTTTGAAGGCACCGGTAAGGTTCCTGTTAGTAAGCCTTCTATGATGCCGACTTAATACATCTAGAGAAAAGAGGAATGGCCATATCCTTTAAATCTTCTCCAGAACCCTTTCATTGGATTCATCTCCACCTTCCGGTTCACCTATGTTTTCAGCATTCTTATCTCTGGCTGTTGCAGTTGCTTTTCCTGCTGCTGCTACTTCAACCTGCTCTTTTGCCAGAACTATATGATCTCTCTGGAGTAGGTGAGTGGCCATCGTGTTTTGCTTAATTTCCTCCCAGTCATATGTATCTGAGTCATAGTTCACATTTTTTAAGAGCTCCATGATGCCATTCTGCTCCTCCATGTTTGGGATGTCAGGATTATATTCCTCCAATATGACTCTCGAATATAACTCCAATTACATCTGAGTCCCTGACCACCTTCCTTTTTTCGGATGTATATTTCCTCATGTGGTTGTCACTGGCTTGTCCAAACCTGCTTCGAAATGAGAGATAACTATCTCTACATAATACATTCCTGACACATGTGAAGACAGCCCACTGGTATTTTGCATCAATCTGCATTGACAATAAGACAAGGTAGGCGTACGCCAGACCGCGTCGTGGCGTAACAGGCTTCGCTCGTCGCGAATCACCGTTCCGCCACTCCACGCCTGGCGCACGCCTACCTTGGCCTGCCGTCGGCTGTCTTCTGACGAGTAGGACCATGCGGGGCCAACAACATAGTGGCGTCGCTGTTTCCGGCCGGTCGAAGCTACGTTTATGTGGCAGCCGGACGTATATTACATTGCCTTTTTGTGATCAACGCCCGTTAACCTTTCCTAAACTACCCTTACCTAACTGATCCTAACCTAACCGAGCGTAACCCACTCGAGCCACTGAATCGCTGCTCGACGACTCTCGAGGACGGGGTCCCTGGTCTCGGGACGGAAGGCTGTATTCGTTCGCCGTACCTCACGATGCCTTTGTGCAGCATTTCTATATGACACTTAGTTCTCGAGTTAAATCGGTCGTTATGTGCTCCTCGAGGACGGAGTCCCTAGTCCCGAGACCAGTGGCTGTCCCCCCCCCCCTCCCCCATGCCCTGTGCCGAAACGCAAAGCTCATCTCTCTAGAACGCATCGCCTTCTTGGTTCTCGATTACAATGTTTTTGCAATGTGGATCTCGAGGACGGGGCGCATCGAGAGCGGTGGGCGTGGTGTAGTGCCCTTGTTTTGGATTGCCGCGGCCCGCAAAGTCCAACATCGAAAACCGGAAGTTGGTACCCCATCGGCTGAGAGATAGCAAAGCCCTGGACCGAGTAGCTCAAAAATGTTTCGTCTGTCTGTCTGTCCAAAACCCAAAAACATTGCAACTCGAGAACCAAGTAAGCGATTCGTTTTAGAGAGAAGAGCTATGCGTTTTTGCAGAGGACATAGAGGGGGGGGGGGCTGTAAACGAGTACAGCCACTGGCCTCGAGACTAGGGACCCCGTCCTCGAGGAGCACACAACGACGATAGAACTCGAGAACTAAGTGTCATACAGAAATGCGGTTTGCGGCACTGCCGAAAGGCATCGTAGGGGTATGGCGAACGAATACAGCCTCCGGTCGCGAGACCAGGGACCCCGTCCTTGAGAGTCGTCAAGCAGCGGATCAGTGACTTAAGTGGGTTACGCTCGGTTAGGTTAGTCACGACCTGGGTAGGAGAGGCTCAGTTAGGTAAGGGTAGTTTAGGTAAGGATAACGGGCGTTGATGGCAAAAAGGCAATGTAATATACTTCCGGCTGCCACATGAGCGTAGCTTCGACCGGACGGAAACAGCGACGCCCGCAGGGCGTCCTACTGACTGTTTAGCCCTGCAGGGCAGAAGACAGCCGCCGCCAGGACAGGGTGGGCGTGCGCCAGGCGTGGAGTGGTGGAACAGTGATTCGCGCTGAGCGAAGCCTGTTACGCCACGACGCGGTCTGGCGTACGCCTACCTTGTTAATTTGTATGTTATGGTCAATTGCATACACTATCTTTCATTGGCTGAGCGATAGCGAAGCCCTGGACCGATTGGGTCAAAAATGTTTTGTCTGTCTGTTTGTCCGCGCGATTTCTCGAGAACGGTTAGACGTAGAGAGCTCAAATTTGGACCACATCTTTCTAGCATCATACCAGAGGCAGCCTCCCCTCCGGGTCACCGCAGCCCAAGCGGTTTCTTAGATAATTTTCACATGTGGACCAAAATTATAAATCCGCCGGTTGGGTAAAGTCAGTATGCGCCATGTGCCCGTCGTGGAGGGGCGGATCAGTGACGCGAGTGGGTTACGCTCGGTTAGGTTAGTTGGGGCCTGGGTAGGCTAGGCTCGGACAGGTAAGGGTAGGTTAGGACTGGTTGAGCGGCATTGACAAGAAAAGGCTGATGTAAGATACGTTCGGAAGGCAGAACATGAGCGTGGTTGCGACCGTGCGGAGAGAGTGACGCCCGCAGGGCGTCCTACTGACTCGCCCCGCAGGATCCTACTCGTCAAGTGGCAGCCGCCGGCAGGCCGAGGTAGGCGTGCGCCAGGCGTGGAGTGGCGGAACAGTGATTCGCGATGAGCGAAGCCTGTTATGCCACGACGCGGGCTGGCGTACGCCTACCTTGTTATTAATGGAGTACAATGGCGTGTAGTCACTGACTTACACGCCCTGGTCTGGTTCTTTTTGATGAAATATTTTTGTAATTTGTGTTTTGTTTTCGTAACTGCTGTGTCGGCCGAAGCGCCACCTAGCGAAGCGCACCGGTTCCGTTCCTGGCAGCCGACGGCTCGCGAGTGCTGCGGGTGCAGGGGTCCCAATGTGCAAGGTAGGCGTACGCCAGACCGCGTCGTGGCGTAACAGGCTTCGCTCATCGTGAATCCCTGTTCCGCCACTCCACGCCTGGCGCACGCCTACCTTGGCCTGCCGGCGGCTGTCACCTGACGAGTAGGATCCTGCGGGGCGAGTCAGTAGGACGCCCTGCGGGCGTCACTCCGCACGGTCGCAACCACGCTCATGTTCTGGCTTCCGAACGTCAGCCTTTCATTGTCAATGCCGCTCAACCAGTCCTAACCTACCCTTACCTGCCCGAGCCTAGCCTACCCAGGCCCCTAATAACCTAACCTAACCGAGCGTAACCCACTCGCGTCACTGATCCGCTCCTCCACGACAGGCGCATGGCGCATACTGACTTTACCCAACCGGCGGATTTATAATTTTGGTCCACATGTGAAAATTATCTAAGAAACCGCTTGTGCTGCGGTGCCCCTGAGGGGAGGTTGACTCTGGTATGATGCAAGAAAGATGTGGTCCAAATTTGAGCTTTCTACGTCTAACCGTTCTCGAGCAATCGCGCGGACAAACAGACAGATAACAACATTTTTGACCCAGTTGGTCCAGGGCTTTGCTATCGCTCAGCCAAAAACGGTGTTTGACCTTTTCGGATAATGCGGTTATTTTAAACGACTTGTATTTGGAGTTTGTCTAGCGTTTGCCGATCCTGCTTTGTGTTTGTACCGGTAAGTTGAAAAATAATTGTCTGGCGAACGCGAGTGGGCCAGGCCTAAGCTGCATGCCCACTGTCGATGCCGTCTAGAACTTGATTCTCGTTTGTGATGCGAAATGAAGCATTCTCGCTCGAAGCGTCCCCCACCCCCTCGCTGGCGTGAATATTTCGAGTGCGGTGTGCTACGCCGCTGTGGTGCTGGTGCTATCAGATGCATTGCTCGGCTTGTCCGGCAAGTCCAGCGGGACTGCGCTTGCTGCTGCGCAGTGGACGACTGGTCCATTTATTTGTGGGTTAATATGTTCATTTGCTGCAGCCCGTTTTTGTGCCGTAATGGCATCTTAATTATTTTTAACTGTTTCAATTCAGGCTGTTTGGGTGTGACGCTGTTGGCCGTTACGTCTGGCTAACCAGCTCGGAGCCCAGACCCCCATTCCTTAGATATTGTGTACGAGAGAGAAGCTATGGCCGTTCGAACCGTCCCTCCTGTTTTCTTCATCCGTGTCTTTAAATACTCTAAGTGTTCTAATGCGTATGTGGTGGGTATTGTGGTGTGAAATGAGGGTGGCGCACACCGCAGGGTTCTGAGGGTGCAGTAGAATGAGGTTATGTACTGTATGAACACCTGTTGTGTGTCTGGGTGGGCGACTGTGAAATACAGGCACAGCTCAAACAGAATCGGTCAGATTCGTTTGTAAATAGAGTTCTTAACTTCCGATTTTATTGACTGATTTGCTCTTGGTCCGAGATAAGTTGAAACTGAATTCTCAACAAGCCAAGTAAAAATGTTTCGGAAATTTTGCAGCAGCGTAGCAGGTTTAGTTCTTGTAGCGCTTGTTTTCCTTTTTGTGTTGTTTGTGTTGTTTTTCATATTGTTTGGTCTGCTTTTCAGCCTGTCCAGCCAATGTCATCTGCAACGATTCTGCTTGATTGCTGGTCATCTCCATGCCATTGCTGTCGTATCCAGTGAGGCTTGGACTCTTCAGAGATTTACCTTGGAAACTGCTGGGGTCCACTACATGTGTTCCGTAAGTGTTTGCACTTCTCCTGTGGCCATGTTTGCTGACTTCTGGAGCACCAGATGGCTTGCATGTTTGGGCTTTGGTAAACGCGCATTGCAATTTTTTGTAATCCTTTTTTTCTTTTGTTGTATTTTTTACTTTTGTTGCCTGTTTAATTTTACTGAAGAATCACAATCTGATTTTTGAGTCTCTGATTCCTATTATATAATTAGTTTGCGAACCCTGCACATCTTCGAAGGGTAATGTCCATGTGCGATGTCCACTCACAGCCTATTGAATTGAAATATGTCGAGTGAACCCTACATCTTCACCTCTCGTCCCATGTGGATTTTTTTTGTGACGTAGTTCACACTCATTCTAGGCTGAAGTCGGATGTTCCTGTCTGGTTTTAATTACTTTTTAAAAGGGGCTGACTTCTACTTCAAATGTTAGGGGAACGTTAAAAACTTACCATGAAAGAGTAATAAAATGTGACTGGCAATTTTAAATTTCATTTGTTTCTCTGAGTGACTGCATGGACTGGTCTGTTGATGTCCTTGACCTTTGGGTTCTGCAGTGTCAAGTATTTGTTGTTGGTGCGTCCAAGAATGATGCACTCATCTTCATTAGGATGCTCCTTATTTTGAACTCCATATCCAGGTAACTAATGTTTGTTGCCTGGGCCCTTTAGGCTTTTCTCATGTAATTTTCATTCATCCAAGAAAGTGATTATTTTGTTTTATTTTTCCCTCTGTCATCTTCTTTAGAATGCTTTGTGGTCTTACATAAATACAAGAATGATTTTATCTCCAGTTCTTGACCTGCAGGAGACAGAACAAAAGACAGAACCATGGTGAACGTGCAGCCTTCTGATTGATATTTTGTTGATGCTATATTTATTAGTGCCTGACACCCTACTGTTGGGTGATCAATTTGACTTGGAATACTATATGAACTAGAATTCTCTTGTATGGAGGAATGGTTTCATGGGGCCATAACTGCATAGAGTTTCTGAAATTGGGAGTGTTTTTTTTTTCAATCGCTAAACATGTATTTCATTTGAGCAATTTTTTTGAGTGATCGGTACGTATAGCCTAGGAGATGAAATTGGGTCCTGTATATTCATAGATTCTATGAAGTGGGATAAGTATATCTTGATCTACAGAAGGTGTGCCATTCCATATTATTTCTTACCACATTGTGTTGCACTTACTATGGCGGCAAAAACAGGCAATTCTTTTGCATGGAAATGGAGGTGGTGCAACTTTTAAGATAACATAGTCGGAACGTATTGCTGCATTTTTTCTAAATTCAAAGAATTACATTCTTGGCAGCTGTGTTTTTGGTGACAGGGCAGTTCACTGCACGTATTCGTGTGGAATGTTTTACTTCCTTTTCATCGACATTAGGTTCAGGAATCAGTGTTGTAGAAAGTATTAATACTTGTAGTTACCTCGTAAGCGTAATTAATGGGGCTGCAAGCATTTATGTATAAGCTTAAGTACCTTGTGATTCTCTGGGGATCTCATGTAGGATATTGTACCAATAAGAATAGCAACAACAAAATGAAATAAGTTTGTCTGTACTTATAGATGGCAATCACTAGAATCTGCTTTTGTTGGCGAGATGCTTTCGCCAACAGCGCATTTTCGAGTACTCTTTTAAAGTATTGTCAGCCTTGCGATGAGTTTAAATTCTGGCGCTCTCCCGCCGCGCGGGTGAAGGGACAGTTCGCCTCGCACTAATCTGGGGTCGCCCCGCCGGACCTCTGGAGGGCGGTGACACCTCACCTTTACTGCCAGCCTCTGCACATGAAATGCAAGGCACTGTTTTGAGTAGTTTCGGGTTTGAGTTTAGTTGGCTCGTCCTCGTTAATTGTCTGGACGCACTGCAGAGTGCAGTGTAACGCAATACTCATGAGCAAGGTTCGATTGAAGTGACCGGGTGCATCAGCCGTTGTGTTGGTAGTAGTTCGGGTGCCCTGCGCGGCCCCGCGGCATGCACTCGGGACAGGGAGACGAGAACGGACAGGCAAGAGAAGCGGACGTGCCGAGGAGCGCACGTCCGGACAGGGTAAGCACACGTGGTGGCACCGGCATTGTTAGTTGAGTAATCTTTAGGTTTAGCGTTAGATTTGGCTGGGAGAGTAAATTTGATGTTCAGTTTCTGTCACGTTTGAATAAATTCGTTCACGGTATTGACCAGCTAAATCCTGTCTCCTTTTGATTGCTCCTTTTCGAATTTCAACCCTTTTGGCCACGCGGCGAACAGACTGGGGTAGACGGGAGTGCACCCCCACATTTTGAATCGTAACTCCCCGCCTACATTATGGCGCAGTCGGGAGGACGCTTGTTCCTGTAGTTTCATGGGGGATATCTGTTCGCTTTGTTTAAATTTTTGTAAACCCCTTGTGGATGCCCGTGCCACCGTGGCTGCCTGGGCGCGTGTGTTGTGCCGCTTGCCCTTGCTAAATTTGTGACGTGCCTGTGTTCAGCGGTTTTGTTCACGCTGACGCGTTGTGGAGTTGCTGCCAAGATGGCGCAGAAGTTCGAGTTTAAAATCGGGAATTTGTGGGAAGCAAGAACTGTGCTTCGGATGTTTCGGCCGGTGACGCGCCGCGATGCAGTTCGTGAGATTTCGTGTCTAGGCTCCGCGCCCGCGTGGCGCGTTGAGCAGGAGTCGTTGGAATTTTTGTTGGACTTTGTCTGCGCGGCTCACGCCGTGAGGACGCGGTGCGGCTGGCACGCGTCAGGCTGCCGCCGGAGTACCGCATGCTGTATTCGGCGCAGTTCCTGGAAGGGCTGCAGGGCCCGGGGCCGCGCGCTCGGCCGGAGCGCGCCCCGTCCCGTCCACGTCGGCGCCGGCGAGAGGTCAACGGCCCGGGTCCACCACCGCCGCCGGGGCGAAGTCCACGGTCGCCGCCGGGGTTCGAGCACGTCACCCCGACGCCGCCGCCGAGCCCCCTAGCGTCACCGGAGCCACCGGCGCTGACGGCGACGCCTGCAGAGTCCGTGCTGCCTTTCGAAGAGACGCGGGTTCGATCCCCGTCGCCGGCGGCCCCCGCACTCGACGCGGCCCCGGCGGCGAGGGAGCCGCGGGACGTCAGCGTGTCGGGGAAAACACCGGACGCCGCGGCGCCGTCGGCCCTGTCCATGTGCGCGGCCAGCGCGCCGCGGGCAGCTGACCGAGCCCCGGAGCATGACGAGGACGTCGTGGTGGAGGTGGAGCCGCTGCAAGCCGTGAGGCTCCGCGTGCCGCAGCAGATCTTCGAGCAGAGCAGAGTTAAAGAGTCGGAGGTTCGATCCTCGCTGTCGGTGGCCTCCGCATTTGACGTGGCCCCGTCGGTGTGGGAGCGGCCCGACTCGGGGCTTTCCAGCTGGAGGGGGAGTACTGCGGCGTCGTCCCCTTCACCCGGCCCGGCGCCGCCGTACGTCGCGGAGGCCCGGCCCGAGGTTCGGTTCCCGCTGCCGGCGGACGGCGAGGTAGAGGCGAAGTCGTGGAGTGAGATGCTGGCCGCGGCGCAGCTCGCGGAGCGCCGCGCGCGGCTGCAGCGAAAGGAGGAGGAGGTGCCGTGGGGCAGGTGGGACAGGAGGATGAGGGTGCGAGAGTGCCCGTTCCCGCCGGTGATCACCACGGCTGTCCGACACGGTTAGAGTTAAGCCGAGTTTAAAGTAGTTTAAGTGAAATTCGAATTGTAAGTTTTGATTGGGATTTTGATCACCTGCACGTCTATGTAATGTTTACAATTTGGGCCACGAGGTGCGTCGTTCTCGAGTGATCTTGTTTGTTTTGTTTGAGCTTTGGCGCTGAGGTCTCCTATGGAGGTAGGCAACCACTCGGTCATGTGTGCCGCAGGGTTTGCCTGTTTTGAGCGAAGGTCGAGGCCATTGTGTCCGGCGCGTGCACGGGGCAGGGTTTCGCGTCCCGCCAGGGTTGAGGTCACGGAAGTCCGCGGGTGGGATTCACAGCGGGCTAGGGTGCCTACTTGGGGGAGCTGGGGGCTGCCCGCGTGGCATGTTCGCCGCGGTAGTCTGGCGGAAACTGAAGGTTAAGGCTCGGCGCCGGAATGAAAGCCGCGTTCAAGATTTCTATTTTCAGCGTATGATTATTTCCGTGTTTGTTGAAGTGCTTGCTTGACTATTTGACCTTGGATTAATGATGTGACTTTAACGGAGGGTGATCAATAACCATGTTTGACTTTTGTGAGTAGGAAAAGTGTAAATTAGTGGAAACTAATGTTAGATTCTGCCTACAGGCTCAATAATTGTATGAGTCAGTGTACGATTCTTGAATTCAGATTTTTGCAAATTTTGTGTGAAATATAAAGTTGAATTTCTCATTGTGCTTTTAGAAATTAAGTTTGGTTTGGGTAACGTATAAGTTGTATGTCAAGTTTGTTGAATGCCATCGTGTTTGCTTCTGAGTTGAATTCTTTGAACAGTTTGTTTGTAAAAACTTGCTCATGAAATTTGCGTTCACTTTTCAATTTTTAAGTTTCACTAGCTTCCGGTTCCCGTTCCGCGTCACCCCGGAGAGGGGGGAGAATGTTGGCGAGATGTTTTCGCCAACAGCGCATTTTCGAGTACTCTTTTAAAGTATTGTCAGCCTTGCGATGAGTTTAAATTCTGGCGCTCTCCCGCCGCGCGGGTGAAGGGACAGTTCGCCTCGCACTAATCTGGGGTCGCCCCGCCGGACCTCTGGAGGGCGGTGACACCTCACCTTTACTGCCAGCCTCTGCACATGAAATGCAAGGCACTGTTTTGAGTAGTTTCGGGTTTGAGTTTAGTTGGCTCGTCCTCGTTAATTGTCTGGACGCACTGCAGAGTGCAGTGTAACGCAATACTCATGAGCAAGGTTCGATTGAAGTGACCGGGTGCATCAGCCGTTGTGTTGGTAGTAGTTCGGGTGCCCTGCGCGGCCCCGCGGCATGCACTCGGGACAGGGAGACGAGAACGGACAGGCAAGAGAAGCGGACGTGCCGAGGAGCGCACGTCCGGACAGGGTAAGCACACGTGGTGGCACCGGCATTATTAGTTGAGTAATCTTTAGGTTTAGCGTTAGATTTGGCTGGGAGAGTAAATTTGATGTTCAGTTTCTGTCACGTTTGAATAAATTCGTTCACGGTATTGACCAGCTGAATCCTGTCTCCTTTTG
Source organism: Megalurothrips usitatus (assembly GCA_026979955.1). NCBI lineage: Eukaryota > Metazoa > Arthropoda > Insecta > Thysanoptera > Thripidae > Megalurothrips > Megalurothrips usitatus. Next base: position 1,347,048 of record JAPTSV010000786.1, on the reverse strand, counting down.
ATTGCTCCTTTTCGAATTTCAACCCTTTTGGCCACGCGGCGAACAGACTAGGGTAGACGGGAGTGCACCCCCACATTTTAAATCGTAACTCCCCGCCTACACTTTGTCTTCTCTGATCTGGTAGGTGTGTTCCAATTTTTACGCTCTCCATATTACTTGCTTGTGGTCACTTAAGGTTATTTTCTGGTTTTAGGGTTTCTGGATGACATTCATGATGTGTGTGATTTCTGAGGGTTCAAATGTTTGGTAGAATGCCGCCTTCACAGTCAGGTGGTAGGTGAATATGTTGTGCAGTTTTTGTTCCCGTGTTTCTATAATGAAAAGTTTTAGTCATGATAGTCGTTGTTTTGCAGATGCACATGAAGGCAGAATGCTAATGGTGGTAGGTGTGGTGCTGTGGCTTTCTCACTTTCTATCCATGTTCATGGATTTACCTTGGCATTCATCAGGAGTTCAGGGTAAGTTTATCTCTCTACTGATATATCATTTGGGGCGGGGGTTTTATTTTCCAACTCTGTTCTGGTGTGTTGTGAATCTTCACAGTATTTTGAGGCATTTAACGTCCATTTCTGTACGAAGTGGTCTTGTCTGCGATATTTCTATTGCACCCGTTTATAATTCTCTAAATATATCATTTGTGACGCATATTTTATGTACAAGAGACTTCTGTATTTGGGGTTTTACATTTGTGTCCGTTGTAGATGATTGTTAATACTTCACTCAAGTATTTTCTCTTTGTAAAGTCAATTGCATATATTGATTCTTTCAACAAAGGAAACCATGCTGTCAGAATGTATAGGGAAGTATATCTATGGGGTTTAGTGCATATTCGGTGTATGAAAAAGCTTAAATCGACACCATAAAAGTGTAATAAACTCGAAAAAACTGAAAAATTAGGCTGGTTTTTACAGTCATTTTGCGTCCCTCTACCGCCGCTCTCAGTCGAGTTAGGGTGTTGCACGAGACGGTTTTTTAAAGTTCGAACCTTTACAAACTAGGCCCCAAACGGACAACACAAAATCTCGACGGCTTCAACCCTTAAAATGCGGTAGCATAGACTCTTACACCCCATTGTTAAAGCGTGACATCCAAACAATCACTCTTACAGGCCACAAAATCCATGGAAACGAACGCGCCTGGCACTTTTTCGATGATTACAGTGGCTGTGGTCAATATTCGCGCAATTTGCGTGCCATAAAATTCGATTCAAAAATTGACTTTTCTTGAAAATCGCTTGCAGGGGTATGCGCCCCTGTAGTTTCAAGGTTGAAGCCCTCTTGATTTTGAGTTCTCCGTTTGGGGCCTAGTTTGTAAAGGTTCGAACTGTAAAAAACCGTCTCCCGCACTACCCTAACTCGACTGAGAGCGGCGGTAGAGGGACGCAAAGTGACTGTAAAAACAAGCCTAATTTTTCAGTTTTTTCGAGTTTATTACACTTTTATGGTGTCGATTTAAGTCGCGCCGGGTATTTTTGACGCCCCTGAGCCCTCTGCTACCCTTTGCGATCAATTTCGAAACTCTACGACCCCTAATTCAAAAACTACCCCCACCCCCTCCAAAATTAAGGGATGGTCGTAGGGCGTCGAAATTCAGGAATCAGCAGCTTCAATGGTCCATGAGTTCACGCCGACTGAAAAATTGACAATTTTTGCCCGCCACATGGGTTTTATCGGCGCCCTTCGCGGCGATTTTCGACATTGTCGGAGTTAAGGGGGTGGTTCCACCCCTTAGAGTGAACCAATAAAATTGGCGTCCAGGGACCTGGAAGATGAACCTTTGGTACGTGCTTACACGGAGTTTCAGCTCTCTAGGTCGACTAGCAACGAAATGGCGGACTTCGGAAAAAGTGGACCGCTAATTTTGGTCGCCAGTGTATTTGGAGTGCACAACTCAAACTAGTTTGATGTTAATTGCATTTTACCTTCACAATTGTTACATTTTTAGTTCTGATTTGGTTCTGATGTCTTGCTTAACCTCATTTCCTGTGTTTTATGTTGAGTGATTATAGTTTCAAGTTTCACACATGCATAGTATTTTATGTTGCAGGAATTGCACAAAAGCGAGGCTGCGTCTATCAGTCAGGATGCTTCTACCAGCCAACAAGAGTCCAACAAGCGAGGCCCTGAACAGGGCCCTGGTTGTGAGGCAGCACAGAACGAGCTACGGGCAGCAAATAATTTTAAATATAGGAATGATTTTGTACGTTTGTCTGTTAGTGACTTTGTATTATTGTAGTTTTGCATTGGAATTTTGAATAAACTGTATATTGTCTAAGGAATTTACATAAGTTTCCTTCTACTTTCCTTGCCAATATTTGAGCGTCGAAAGGTCCAGCTCAAGTACCACCACCACTGCCTGGCTCCCTTATTTCCCTCAGCCAAACATTTGTAGCTGTTCTCCCGCCACTGTGCACAGTCATTTTTTATGGGGTAGGATGGCAAATTTTACAAACCGGTGCACTGACACACGTTCAACGAGGTGCGACAAAGACTTTGAGGTTTTGTACAATCTGCCCCCTTCATCGGCCGGTCCTACCCCTCCCCTTGGTCCACTGGATTATTCACCTTCCTGCCCCAAAAATTGTTTTTGAAAGTTAGATCACTTCTGTTACATAAACACTGGATTGGTGAAGATTGCTGTTGAGCCCACTGATGCAGTTTCAGGTGACTTCCGTTACCAGGACAAAAGTGTGTAAATTTAGATTAACAATAGGATGACTTGCATATAAAAGGGGTAATTTATATATAAAAAGAAAAATTGGTTTGGTTTGGCTCAGACATGCAAGTTGATTTATTGGAATTTATTATTGTTTATATTTAGCAGAGGAAACACTGTGGTAAAGCATTTCATATACAACTTGCGTTGAAGCAAAACCTATGAATAGAAGCCCAAAATAATTTCACTGCTAATCCTTCACAACCAAAGCAAACAGGTACAGCCAATGTAAGCATACTGATCAAATGAAAAAGAATTAGCAATAAGGAAAAATGTTTTGCTACATTTGAACATATATTCTATTTCAGAGCATCTCATTTGAAGGTAAGGAACAAGTACAAACTGATGAACTTAAAATAACATTGTAGGAAGTGTTGCATTAGCTTGATTAACTAGACTGATCGAACTGGAAATCATTGGGATATGGGGGCTCATAATAAGGTACGTCTGAACACAGGCAACCTGAATTATGCTAAGGCAGCTCAACTCTACCTACAGCAGAGTCTAACATAAGAGGAGAGAATGTGTCCACTTGAGTACGACAAGTACACACGCCAGGGATATTTTGTAATCAGTCGAAAGTCGTCCCCTTGCAGTGGTGTGTGGCCCGATCTCACCATTGAACAAAATCTCATGAGACCCTTGAAAGTCCGGTCCGGTCTGACGCATCGGTACCTCCTATCAACAAACGCTCAACAGCTCCGTTGTCGGGACACAACCGCTTATCTGAGGCGGCAGCACGGTACAACCGCTCATCAGCGCGAACGCTGTGATACAACCGCGCATCGCGAGTCCCGCCTCCTCACATCCGCTCAGCTGGACAGGGGGCTAGACACAGGCGCTCAAATGGCTGAGGGGTGTTTCGGAGCCACACACAGTTGAAGTTTGATAGCCGTTAACAATTCGTGCGTCTCGTTTGCGGGCGATGTTAGTGCTGATTTGGATTCCGTAGGTCTTTACCTTGCTACTTATGCGTGGTTGTATGTGTTTCCTTTTGCCTTCTGTTGGAAATAAGTAGAAAACGGAGATACGGGGACGCGGTGTCCTATGCATTTGGAACAAGTTATAATTTCCTCAGTTCTGAAAGTTCCTCAGTTTTATGTGACAAGTTTTATTAAATTCTGAGACTTCTATTTCATTTGGCTACCGACCAACTGATTAAAAAAGTATAATTTCTATATCTTATCGACATGCTAGGTTACCTTAGCTTCATTCTTTCAAAAACCTAAACTCTACTATTCAATGTAAACACAGAAGACAATTAAAATTAATTGATGCTTCCAGCGGGAAAGGAAAGAATTGAATGGGGAAAGACCGTTTAAAGAAGGTTTAAGTCGATATTGGACCTGCGACCTTAAAGGCAATATTATTTTAATGGTACGTACTTCTGACTCTTACTTTTGTCATGCCCTTCTAATGCCTTACTAATGTGGCTTAGAGACTGAGTGGTCTGTGCTTATCTGTCAATGATTGTGTTCTCTTTTCATTATTACTGTAAAATGTTCTCAGGCCCTGGGTGACGGAGGACTGACAGGACCAAGCAGGCCTTGCTTCAGTATTCAGCTTTGCGCCCATCTTCACTTCCAAACTCCCACTGACAGTCTGTGCCGATTGCACGCCTTCGAGAAAATTGTAGCTCCTTTAACTATACAATAACGGGGAACAGGCAAGCGAGCAATGGGGCTAAATGCGGCTCGACGTGCGAGGGCCGACACCTGTTCGTGGCCCCTCCGGTCTCCGGCACAAGCGCCTGGGAGGTAGTCAGCCCGCCAGCACTCACGTCGTGCGGGCTAGCCTACCCAACACTTTGCAGGCGCGTGAGGTCCCTGCTCACACGCCGCACTGGCACAAAAAAAAATACAAACGGTGGCTCCTCCCCAACCCTTCAGACACCACCGCAGGTTTGAGCAGGCCAGGGCACTGTTCCGCCATCAGCATTGCTCATGGGCAAGCCGCCAGGCCAGAACACGCACAACTAGGCGAGTCATGGCAGCCACGGTGACGACTTGCGGGCCTTCTCACCACCTAACGCCGGAAAGGGTGCGAAAGCGGCTTGTCCGCCCATCTCGCCATCGCTCCATCGAGATCGCCGCACACACACGCACTGCATACAGTCGCTCCGCTGAGCTCGCCGCACACACACTGCACGCCTGGCGCGCACCTACCCCGACGAGGCCCCCATAGCGCTAGAGGTGAGCTGCCCGGGCTCCCTCCCCCCGCTGCAGCCGCGACCATCCCGTCGTCTCACTGACAGCAGGGCACAACACGAGCACTCGTGTTGCCAGCCACCTCGTCGAGCTCACTGGGCCCACGTCGAAGACGTGGCTAACCCCCCTCGCTGGGGGACCCAGGCAAAATATATGGGAACGCACACACAGGGGACAAGGGGTTTGTGTCGTCGGGAACCACAGTGCAAAACAGTGAAAAGACAAGGCAAGACAAAACAAGGCAATACACAACAAAACAGAGGCAATACAAAGCACTGGCACAGACAATAACTGTGGCTCCTCGCCTACCCCGAGATCGTCACCGCGGGTTAGAGCAGGCCGGGACACCGCTCCCCGCCATCAGCAATGCTCATGAGCAAGCCGCCAGGCCAGAACACACGACACTAGGCGTGTCATGCCAACCACGGTGACGACCCACGGGCACACCGGGTCTCCTCACCAGCGCTGCGGTGATCGGAGAGCACCCAGGCAAACACCTCTATGAGCAGAGGTACGCACGCATAAAGGGGGGGGGGGGGGGGGCGGAGGGCTCCGCAGAGCTCGCCGCACACACACTGCACACAGTCGCTCCGCTGAGCTCGCAACAAACACACTGCACACAGTCGCTCCGCTGAGCTCGCAACAAACACACTGCACACAGTCGCTCCGCTGAGCTCGCAACAACACACTGCACACACTGAGCTCGCAACAAACACACTGCAAGAAAATACAAACGGTGGCTCCTCCCCAACCCTTCAGACACCACCGCAGGTTTGAGCAGGCCAGGGCACTGTTCCGCCATCAGCATTGCTCATGGGCAAGCCGCCAGGCCAGAACACGCACAACTAGGCGAGTCATGGCAGCCACGGTGACGACTTGCGGGCCTTCTCACCACCTAACGCCGGAAAGGGTGCGAAAGCGGCTTGTCCGCCCATCTCGCCATCGCTCCATCGAGATCGCCGCACACACACGCACTGCATACAGTCGCTCCGCTGAGCTCGCCGCACACACACTGCACGCCTGGCGCGCACCTACCCCGACGAGGCCCCCATAGCGCTAGAGGTGAGCTGCCCGGGCTCCCTCCCCCCGCTGCAGCCGCGACCATCCCGTCGTCTCACTGACAGCAGGGCACAACACGAGCACTCGTGTTGCCAGCCACCTCGTCGAGCTCACTGGGCCCACGTCGAAGACGTGGCTAACCCCCCTCGCTGGGGGACCCAGGCAAAATATATGGGAACGCACACACAGGGGACAAGGGGTTTGTGTCGTCGGGAACCACAGTGCAAAACAGTGAAAAGACAAGGCAAGACAAAACAAGGCAATACACAACAAAACAGAGGCAATACAAAGCACTGGCACAGACAATAACTGTGGCTCCTCGCCTACCCCGAGATCGTCACCGCGGGTTAGAGCAGGCCGGGACACCGCTCCCCGCCATCAGCAATGCTCATGAGCAAGCCGCCAGGCCAGAACACACGACACTAGGCGTGTCATGCCAACCACGGTGACGACCCACGGGCACACCGGGTCTCCTCACCAGCGCTGCGGTGATCGGAGAGCACCCAGGCAAACACCTCTATGAGCAGAGGTACGCACGCATAAAGGGGGGGGGGGGCAGGCTCGCCGCAGGGCTCCGCAGGCGGAGGGCTCCGCTGAGCTCGCCGCAACAAACACACTGCACACAGTCGCTCCGCTGAGCTCGCAACAAACACACTGCACACAGTCGCTCCGCTGGGCTCGCAACAAACACACTGCACTCAGTTCCCTGAGCTCGCAACATATCTCGCCGACCAGTTCTGACTTTCACGTTGAAAGGGCCCCTCTCCTCGCTCGGGCTAAAAAACCATGTCAGATGTGACAAGACCAAGTTTCACTTGCATCGGACAGGAATTTGTATCACAATTATTTGCAGGGAAGGTGTCAGTGTGGACTTCCAGGATAGACAGAGTAGAAGGTACAGAAGGGACTGCCAGGAACAATCACTACTTACACATAATGGCGTGTTCTACAAGATACACATGCTACGAAATGTAGTGAAGTGATGAAAGCCTAATCTTCTTGTACGTCAGTGGGGCTTCTTTCTTGCTGCTCTGTTGAGTAAACACGTTGTGAAGACCTGTAAAGTACCAATGGGTCAGTCATTTGAAGGATTGCATCAAGTTTGACATCACATTGCTCCTAACGGGTGTCCCACTCAAAAGCGTCCAGTCAGCTGGGTGTCCTCTACTTGTCCCAAACATTTGCCCACTTTTGACTGGGACACACTGTATTTTTCCGAACCCAACCACGGAAACTACTTTTCTGTAGAAACTTTTTAAAAATTGTACGTCTTCAAATATAAGTGTTGAAAAAAACATCTTTATAGAATTGTATGCTTCACTCAAACAGTGATGCCACCGTGAGACTGTGTATTTGGTGGAGGTTTGTTGCGCAAAGTTCATAAAGTTTTGAACGGCAACAAAAACTTTCCTAAACTTCTCACGTTAAACCTTGGGTTAATACAGTCACATGTTGGCTCCAATTAATAGTAATAGAGAAGATTGCACCAGTAGAAAGAAGCACACCCGCACATTTACAATTTTTCTTTGCAGTCGTAAAATTGTCTGGGCCTTTTTACAACTTGTCGGGTGTCCTAATTTATTTGAAAAGGGGCCAGAACATATGGAGCTCGCACCCTTAAACGAAGTTCATTGTATAAATAGTTGTTTTGCATGTGAGCCCCCACCATGGAACGTGTGAGCCCCCATGCTGCCTCCTAGCTTGGTTCACCCGGAATCTACAATACCCATGATTAGCATGACTTTACAAGGTACATAATGCATGGAGAGAAATGAATGAAACAAATGTGTACCTTCTGAGTTGAATATGAGTGCTGAATCCTTCTCTTCAGCTCCGTGTCCAACATTCCGCCAACTGCAAGGCAAGCCTTCCAAACACACACTGTTATAGTGTGGTCATGAAAATCTTGTGCGGCGCTTACTGCTAACCTGGAACCATAAAACAAATTAAGTAAGGGCCTTTGTCATGAGATTTAAAAACCACAACCTAATTAAGACGTAACAATCCTTCTCACAAAAGGTACATAATGGAAAAAAATGAACAAAACAAATGTGTACCTTCTGAGTTGAATGAGAGTGCTGAATCCCCTTCAGCTCCATGTCCAATATTCCACAAACAGCAAGGCAAGTCTTCCAAACAGACTCTCACACTTCTTCCAAAAACAGTCATAGTGTGGTCTCCAAAATCTTGTGTGATGCAAACTAGTAACCTGGAACCATAAAACATATGAAGTAAGGGCCTACCCCAGGTGATACGAAAACCACAATGTAAACGAGACGTAACATACCTTCTCCCAAAAACGTATGCCGGTTTGCAGATCAATACTAGGAAGTGCACAAAGAATATATCAGTTTGTCGTTGCCATATGTTAATACTACTTGAAACCTTTGCTATTTGTAAAATCTCAATGTGAAATAAATCCACGAGACTTCATGAAAGAAATAGAATTATGTCTAAACAAGTGTTGCCCAGAAAAACGGACTTGTGTCATGTCCCTGTGATATAAGCTCCAAATTAATGAAGGACAAAACGTCTCTGAAACGTGTTCTATAATGCAAGCTTCTACGTCAAAGAGAAGACTTCTTCCATACATAAGTCCACAGATTTTTTTCTCTGGACATGCAGCAGCACGAGTAACAAACTACTTTTCTCACCCCACCCCCTACCCTTGAATCCGTACTGGCCTCAATGTCTGTAGCACGTAAATATTTATTCTGAGAAGGCACACATTAGCCCTGCCCCAATCCGCAGTGGACCAACAACCCACACCCGGCCAGAAGCCTTAAGGTTCTGTTATGGGACAAGGGTTTAGGTCAATGTCTGCCTCCAGATTACGGAAGCGGAAGAGCATGAGACTTCTCAGGATGATATATATACGAACACAAACATGGAAACCGCCTTGATGCTGCCAACAACCTGAAGGAATCACCATTCCCTAATTCTCCCTTCGGCCGAACCACGTGCGAAATCCCTACTGGCCTCAATGTTTGTAGTACATACATATTTATTTCTGATAAGGCGCACATTAGCCCTGCCCCAGTCCGCAGTGGACCTACAACCCACACCCGGCCAGAAGCCATGAGGTTCTGTTATGGGACAAGGGTTTAGGTCAATGTCTGCCTCCAGATTACGGAAGCGGAAGAGCATGAGACCTTTCAGGATAATTTATATGACCAGAAACATTGGAACAGTCTTGATGCTGCCAACAATCTGCAAGCACCGCAATCCCCAAATTCTTCCTCTGGCCCAACCATGTGCAATATGACACATTGCTATCATTCTCCCTGGAGGAGGTGAATTACTTTCATTGCGGCAGCTGAGATTGTCAACAAGTTATCAAGTTATATTTAAAACATAATTTTAAACATTTATCGGTAAAAACTACCATGTAGCTAAACCATATATTAACTGTAAATTGGAACTTGTATCTGCACTGAAAGGTTTGAAGACTGTTGCAAAGCATTATTTGATCACAGCGCCACAGTAAAGGCCAGCAAGTGTCAGCGCATACCACTTTATAACAACAAGTTGTTATATGCCAACTGGAATGAAAAAGAAAGAGGAGACAAGACCAGGAAATGGGAAAGGAAGGAAGGGTGATCACTAACGCAAACAACAGTTCAAAACTTGCAATGAAGATGAAGTGAAAATAAAAAGAAAGCCAACTCGAATACAAAATTCTTGACAAATGACCTACAAAATCTACAACACCAATATATCTGCATCATCTGGAGTTAAGCTCACAGCACCTCTTCCATGGAATACACTTCACCCCAACTACGGTGCAAAGTGGGAACTGTGTAAATTTACGGTCCCTATCCTAACTCCTTCCCCCTCTCAGCACGAGTCATCAATAACAAGGATTCCATTTTAGAAGAAAACCGAGGTACCAGTCCTACAGCATCCCTACCAAATACACTAATTTTAGTCAATGTTAGTATTAAATACAGCAACAACCAAACATGAACTTTCAAATGCTTTTCCAAAACACTTTCCTGTATTCCAACTGTAGTGTAGCTAATCAATCTCTTATCAACAAACCACCAATGTGTTCTGGAAAAATAGAAAAGTAAACCATGAGCAACACAATCACCCTCATTAAATAACAATTAGAGGGAGGCTTAGGTAAACCAGAGTGACTTACATGAAAATACTGATCGACTCAGCAGTGCATCGTCTTCAATTGATGAAAGGTGCCTTGTCATTCGAATCCAGTGAGCGCTTTGTCAGCACCCACAATAATACAGTAATCCAGTGTTCCTGCAAAATAAAGAGAAAATCAATCACTTAAATGAGAAAGGTTGCATTCAATCTGAGAAAGAATTTCCCAGCTGTCCAAAACTGAAATGCCCGGCCCTGCATTCACAAAAGCAGGGTTCTAAAACTTATAACAACGCGTAACATTCTCATGTTGCAAAAGATTACTAGGAGCCGCGTTATTTTGGTTTGTTACATTAAAAAATGAAAGGTTGAACAGAAGTTACAGACCATCCCACGCTAGATATACAAAGTTAGATCCCTAATCATAACTCATCGAGAAACACCACATGCCTCTGACTTTCCTGAGATGCGATTGCCTCAAAACATAAGTTCATTAAGACATAACAATGTTAGGACAGGAGGCTACGGTTATAACCTGAACATTAACATTTGATATTTTTTGTACAATGTCATGTCAAGTTATGGGGCCCCCCACAGAAGAGGCGTTGATAAATAGAGCAGCTTACCTGAAGATGCAGAGACCTCGGCTGTGCTGTGTGAGACCCCTTTGAAGACCACCAAAGTAAACCCGCCGAACCCAAACGTTTTTGTCACAAATCACGGCCAAGGAACCAATTATCTCTTCAAAAGACAAATAGTGGCTTTTCATTTAACATCAGACACAGTGAATGCTTCTTGAGAGCAACCACAACGACATTAATACGCCCAGTAACTAATGAAATGTAAGCCAAGACATGCAGGGTCAACTTACTTGGGGTACTGAAGTGACAAGAGCATCTGACAATCACTTCCATTTCAACGGCACTAACTACAACTTGACACTGGCTATGGCACTTTTCTTCTGCTCCCAACACAATACGAATCAGCATTACTGCAAAACAAAAAAAAAATTGTAATCGATACTTGCAGTGAGAAGACAACATTCAATATCAGTACGATTGGGAAAGTTATCCCATTACTAAATTGCAAAGCAAATCTAGCCCCTGACTCAAAATTTCTTCAAAAAAGGAGAGGACTAGGACTGTTGTGACTGTCTATATACAGATCCATACAGATATAAAAATTGAAAGCCGCCCCCTCCCCCTTTAACCCTATACCTCACCCAGCCAACTGGTAGCTATCGATTCCCTAGCCTTTACAACGCGATACTCCTGTTTTCGAGGCGACTGATAGCGGAAACCTTCAAATAAATCTTTTTTCATGTTTTAGGTACAACTTAGCATGAAACTATGGTGAGGTTTAAGTACAATCAAGGGAATGCGGTAGCCTAGGCCCACCTGTCCCTCACTGAGTTTTTGGACTTACCGGCAAAACACAAAGCAAATTAGATAAAAGCTGGTGGCACTTCAAAATACTCTCCTTCAAAAAAACTATCTCTCGGCGTCATCAGAACAAAGTTTCAAGTCTTTCCTAGGCTTCTCTATCCACATGCAAACATTACAAGTCCAGACACGCCGCGCCCGCGCCCCTACCTACCTTGGCCTGAGGATTGCTCCCGCTCCCCCGGAGCGTCGGTACTCTCCGCTAGGTGGCGCTTCCGTATCGGTTCCCGCTGTTCTTTTGTCTCGCCATGGCGGTAACAGTTGTTGGGATGTTTGCAAGCTCGAACATAGAGTAATTTCACTTCTGATAAACACCGTGTTTTTAATGGATCCATAGAACAACGATTTTCGGAAACTGTGCAGAAATGCATGGCGGGTTCTCGCCAGACATGACATTGAGCTAGATCGAATTCCGACATCCCGGACCATTGTAGCAGATCACCACTGCACCTGATTCAATTTAATCGGAGCATTTACCTGTTGGATGGTTAACCCTTTCCCATGTGAAGAGAAATCGTAAGGTTTGTATGTTCTGTAGAATTATCTTTCTGAGTCGTGACAATCCAACATGCCTCTCCTAAGTGAATCACTACCGGATAAAAGTTAGGCTATAATTTCTTCTTGTTTTGATAAGCAATGGACTTTATGATGATAATTTCTCAGAGTTTTGCTATTTTTGCTTTTATCGATAGGTTAGAAAAGTCTCAATTTCATCCTTGTTAAGCTAGTTTCAAGTGAAACATTTTATCTTCTTTTTTTGTTCAACAGATGTACCAAACAACAGAGAACTGTACATGTTAATGTGTACGGTCAATACAGTACGGTCCAGGCCACCAATTACACCATTATGTCAGAGCTCAGATGATCTGTCCATCCAACTCGCAGAATACCGTACCGCTTTTGTATGAAACGCTCAGTGAGGAACGAAGACATGTTCCATAACTCTACCATGCATGGGTCTGTTTCCAATCTAATTTTTGCAATGTATTTCCAGGCATCGCCAAGGTAATTTTTGGCTGACTTTTATCTGGTGCTTTTCAACTTCTACGATGCTAAGTTAAATTAAACCTTTACTTTGCAGTGTTTGTGGCGGTGTCCTCCCTTCACAACAAGAGTTAACATTGATTTTTTATGTTGATCAGTTGATGATCAGGTATTGTACTAATTCATAATTTGCTTTTTAATTTGAACAAACATAGCCACCTTGAGATAGATCAACACCTAATTATAGTTTCTTTCTTTTATTTAGGTTTGTTGTTTCCACCATAAGCAGCCACTGAATTTTGAATGGTAGCTGTGGGAGTATCGAACACATCTCATCCCTTACTTCTAATAATGAGAGATAGAAGACAAGGGCTGGAAAAACTGTGCAAATGTGGCAGGCATGTGCAGGCTTGCATTTCCAAGGAGGTAAGCTTTATGTTCTAAAAGTTCTGAAGTTTTTTGCCAATTTCCACCTTTGGTGACTTTTAGGACTGAACGTTGTTGAAAATAATGTATGTTAATGCTACTTGCATATTTATTATGTAGTTTGGTAATATCTAGAATGTGGAGTAAAAGTGGACTATATTGGCCCAACAGGAAGTATTTATACTTGATGGGTCGTATGAAGGATGGATAAGTTTTTAAAGGTGTGCTCTAGCCTCAGAAGTTTCATCTGGTTAGTTTGTTTCCTCTCTTCTGGAATTAAGGTACAGTTTTAGGTGTCTCACTTTGTTTGTCTTCCATCATGTCCTTTTAAAATGAAGAATGATTCTTTATTTAATTTTGTATACAGGTTACAAGGGCCTTGCCTTTCAATGTTAGTGTTGTTTGGTTGATTGAGGAGGTGCAGTTGATAAAACTTCTATGTTGAGAACATAGTTGAACAATGTGTCAGTGGGAAGAATGATGTTCTTTTTCATTCACCGTGTCGACTCTCATGATCATTATTTAAGAAGGGGCGGGTTGCATCTATGAAAAGTGTGGAAAGTGCATTGTAATGCATTCATAGTTTTAGAAGCAACTCAGTGTCTTTGAATGACATACTTGAAGATCATTACACTTAGTCAACAAATGTGAATGTGTTGTTTGAGAGCTTGACTTATCATTGTGAGTATTGTTTGTATGAGTATGTTTTGCTGGAGAAGCATTAGTTGACTCTGGGTTTCATTCCTGAGATTTTAGCCTCCTTGATGTGAGGGGAATAATTTAATCACATTGTAATGGAGGTACAACATTATTTCTGATTTCAATGCAGTGATGAATTTTTTTCCAGGTTGCTATTAGAACATTTACCTGATAAGAACAATTGAAGTTGTAATTAAAATTGTGAATGCGCTTGGACATAAATCTGTCTTTGCAAGATGTCGTCCGCATCCACCCAGGGTACAAAGTAAGTTATCTCTAGATATATGTACTTCTGTTCATGCATTTTATTCATGAAATGTTGTCCACATCATTTCTTTGATGTTTTCAGGGATCAACATTGACGAAGCTTCTCTGCAACTATGGCTTCTCCTAGGACAGCGGCTGGTACTGCGGATCTTTCTGCAGCTTCCAAGCCTTCCAAGGAACAGCACACGAAGGGCAACCATTGTAGACAAACCTATCAGCAACAGCAGTGCCATAACTACAGTCACAGGGCGTGCCAAAAGGGTTGTAGTGTTGGTCAAAAAATTGAAGTGGGCACCGTTTGATTGTGTCAGGTTGTGGTGATTTAGGAGGTGAAATGTGAATGTTTTGTATTTTCCTCTTATATTTTATTTGTGTTTGCAACATGTATCTGATTTTTTTATTTTCTTTGTAAGTTGCTTCAAGCGATTGTGTAACTAATAATTTTTGACTGGGATGCTGTACATGGAAAGTGTTTGTAACTTGAGTTTTAGATTAAAATAATCATAAATATTTTCGGTATTGTACTCATTCTATAAAATATCAACACCTATTTCTACTTAAACTGGACATTTTCTATTATGATTAATACTTTTGCAACACACACATACACTCCAAACATGGTTTGGTGGACAAGGGCACTTGCCCCCAGAGTTATTTACCAAATTACTGGACTTTATGAAGGGTGATCACCTACATCCAAAATTGTTGATTTCGAAGACTAGGGCTACACGGGGGGGGGGGGGGGGGGGGGGGGGGGGGGGGGCAAGGCAGGCATGGGGCAGGTCACTAGAATCAGTAGGCAAGCGCGAAAGTAATGTAAAGCAAGGCAGGCATGGGGCCCAGCTAAAAGAACATAATAGAGAATGGGTATGGATTCGGTAATGGCTAATAATGGCTCTAATGACTTTGCTTGTACATACTCCACACCAAATTTGACTTGATTATAATTGACCGTTCAGATTTTACAGGAACTCGAATTTTTTGTCGAATTTGAAATCCATACGGTAATCAATCCTATTGTTATCAAGAGGAAATTCAATTTTTCATATGGAAATGACAAAAACCACCATGGCATAGCAAAACACATATGGAAATTCTAAATTCCAAGTGGAAATAGGGAAATCCATACGGAAATTCTCATGTAATTTCAAGCTGGGGGAGTCGCGCCTCTCGCAGTGGGCGGCGTTGACCCCTGCATCACCAGCGGATCGACCACTCTGGCTGGAGCTGACGCAGGCCCGCTGGAGCAGCAGATGTGGCACCCACAGTAGCTGGAGACGGTGCAGCCGCCCTGAAGCACTAGGAGTAGCCTGCCCCGATAGGGGACGGCGCCGAGCCTAGGAACGCAGCGCGTTCCTCTTTGCCCACGTTATCTTGCGCTAGGGTAGGTCGCGCCTACTACTGTAGCCGGTGCCGAACCCTTGCGGAGCGGCCTGCGTACCTGTGCCTGTGTAGCCGGGATGTTGTGGCCATGCTTGTGCTTAATGCTCATGCGAGAGAAGGAGAAAGGTGGACCTTAACGAGAAGCAAGGTGTTATGGTCAACTTACAGTGCCAGAAAAGTAGGCAAAAAGTAGCCCAAACACACGAGTGTCAAGATTGTGCCTACCTCCGCGCAGGCGCGTAATTTGGGAGGGGCGACGGGGGGGGGGGGGGGGGGGGGCGAAAGGGGGCCAAAAATTTCACTCTTCCGAAATAGCTAGACGTCCCGCACTGCACGCCGCTTGTGCTCCGCTTCCTGCCGGTTGCCCCTGTAGGTATGCAACCCGTCGCCACCCCCCTCCCTCCTTGTCCTTGTCGTACCGTAGGCTCTCCGACCCTCATTACGCCCCTCCCTCCGCCTACCCACTAGGCAAAATATTGACATCCGCGGGAAGGCCATTACGGAAAGGGTCCGGCCATCGGTGCCCCACCGAGCCAGCATGGGCCGAGCAGCTCACAGGGTGCACGCAGAGGACGCTGCCTGTCTGGAGGGGAGCGCACACATGGGAGCGGACTGGCGGGCACGCATGCAGAGCAGGACGACAGAAGGCGAGACGTAACGCGCAGACGCAGAGAGCAGGATAGCGAAAGTGGCCACCCTATACGTTGACCTGCCCCCCCCCCCCCTCCTCTTCTTTTTCCTGTGAAAAATGCACTCCAGTTCCAAAACTTACATTTACATATACTTTTCGAGGTGATGATTGAAGTCATAAAAGAAAAGTGATGATTAGAAGTGGATGAGACCGCGTCCGCGTGCAAGCCTGCCTTCCTTCTGACCAGTAGCGCCTGCATATGCCAGGGTAGGCCAGCCCGCACAAAGCGCGTGCGTGGCAGAAGTCGTGCTTGCCTACCTGTCAGGCGGTACCCCATTCTGTGAACATTCTGCGAACAAGTCTTAACTTCAGCCTCTGAGTGTTCGTCACCGTGCTGACCCACATGATGGCGCGGGACGCGGGGCGCACAGTTATCATAAACACGACCGCCCCGTGCCCCGGCCGGGACGTGGGGCCTATCGTAAACACGGCCGCGGCGCGGCCACTTGATCAGATTTCTGACACTTGAGGCGGAGGCCGGTGCGGGGCCGGCGGAGGTTGCACAGCTGAGCGTCCCCCCCCCCCCTCTCCCCCCGGCCCCAGCCGCCGGAACACAGGGTTGTGGGGACGGCTGGGGCGCAGCGGCCCTATGTTCAGTCACCAAAAGTATCTTTCAATTGCCTGTCATGTTCGTTATGTGCTTTCACGTTAGCCCAGCGTTAACGTTTTTTTCCAATACATTTTAATTCTTGTAAATAAATTTACAATGAGTGTTCAAGGAGGGTTTCGGGCCGCCAGGGCCCTCAGGTAGCCAGTCCGGCTCAGACCTCCGCCCTTAGCGCCCTTCCGCGCCGATGGGGGCCTCCGACGCCTTCTACTCAGGGGGGGGGGGGGGGGGGGGGATGGACCACTAGGCGGAAAGCTGCGCGTGTTGCCTACCTAGCTGGCGTCAATCGGGGAGTTTAGGGGGGGGGGGGGTGAAGTTGTTATATGGTTTATTGTTACCAAAAACAATTTTACAATCGCACACTAACTCTTTACAGACTAAAATAGGGGGGGGGGGGGATACCAATTTTTGTCTACTTAGGGGCAGACAGTTACGCGTTACCTAGCAGGCGTCCAGCGGAAGCTCAAGGGATGGGGGGGGGGGGGGGGGGGGGGGCAAGGGGTTCGTAACTCCACTTGAAAGCGTACACCGACTTTGTTTGGTTTTCCGACTTTTGACTTTTTTTTCGACTTTTGACTTAGACTGGTACGGGGTTGCAGACCAATTGAACACGCGGAGGGGGCTGTCACTAAATTAATCTGGTTGACAAGGTACCTGCCCTTGCCCCCAGCAGTATAATTTGATAAAAGTGTGAACAATCTTAAAGAAATAAAATGAACCATGACAACTACCCGATCAACTGAGTAAAATGTGACCACTCCTTGGTACGGGGACGGCACTCGACACCCTTGTTGCACAAATCAGAATGGTAATTGAAACTGTTCTTTTAGAAGCCTCCTGTGCCCTCAGCTATTTTCTTCCGACTTTTGACTTTTTTTCCGACTTTTGACTTTTTTTCCGACTTTTCACTCTTTTTCCGACTTTTCAAGTTGTGTACACCGATTTTTGCAAGTTACGAACCCCCTGGGGGGGGGGGGGGGGGGGCATTTCCCGGCACCGTTCTGAACCATGCCCCCCCCCCCCCCCCCCCCCCCGTGCCCCCTGCCGCCGGATTGCGCCTTCTTCCACGCCCCCTACCCATGGTACAACAGGGGCGTAGGTACGAATTTCGCTCGGGCGGGGGGGGGGGGGGGGGGGGGGGGGGAGGCATAAAAATCGCAAATGGTAGGTTAGCTGTTTTCTCCGGACGCGTCATGCCATGGTATGGTAGGCCGGTGTCGAAGCGCCGTGGCCCTGACTGATCTGTTAAAAGTTTTGTCATTCCACAACGATTAATTGGGAAATGACTTCTAAGATGTTCTAAAATGACTTACCATTTTAAAAAATCTTCATTAAACAACAAAAAATTTGAGAAGCAAAACTCTTGCATAAAATGCTACCCAACACTGTAGGGCTTGTTCATATATGGGAGGGGAATTGATTGTTGACTTTCATGACGTAAAACACCTTTTTTAAAACGTACATACCTTCCCCGTCATTGTACAGCGTACATTATTTAACAGTAATATCGTATCCCACAACCCCGATACCCCCACCTCTCCCACGCATCACTCACTACATACAGAGGAAATCTGTCAATCCCGATTGGCCGGGTATGTCGAAGTCTTGCGGTGTCTCCTCTTCGGGTTTTGAATTCAGCCAAGCATCGTGCAGCTTAGGAGCGCCGGAACGTTTCAAAAACAGAGGGGAGGGGGGGGGGGGCAAGGATGAACCGGATCGCCGGTGCCCCTGACGCTAGACCTCCCCGCCCCCTCCACTATTTTTTACGGAAAAAGGTCGTGAATAATACGAAATTTTTTCCACATGAAACTACACATTTCATTGTATATTTCTTATACATTACGATAATTCTGCGTAGAGGTGCCCGCGGCGCCCCGCACCCCCTTCTGAAGCAGTACGGACTCCGCTGTCCACCCGAGCGCATGTGTACATGTGCATGTGTACTTCAAAAAAGGGCCTGCAAGCGCGTGCGGCGGCGCCTCCGCGGTGCAAACAGACCACCGTTCTGGCGCCCGCGCCCCCGCGGTGCCCCGCGCCCTCGTATTTCGGTGTTATGCCGCCCCTGGGGGGCGTATTTGCGTGCACCCGCGGCGCCCCTGCGGGGCGCTTCAGGGGGGGGGGGGGGGGGGGGGCATGACCCCCTCCCCCCCCCCCCCCCGTTCCGACGCCCCTAGTGGAGCTCACACAGAGTCTCTATCCAGCTATGCATGATCTACTTTTACATGACATACATGACAATCACTCCCAAATGGGAGAAAATTGCAGACTCTCTCTTGAAACAATGTATCACATGAAGCATGCACACCAGAATTGATTGTTTCATGCAGTCCTAGACAATATTTTCGGAGTGCTTTAGGTGCCTTCCGTATGGCGAATGAAAACCCATTCAGGTGTCGTAATAGAATGAATACTGCAGGGTATTATTGATAAGATAAATATTTTGTTCGAAAAGTAGTCCTAGAACGACACTTATTCAAACATCTTGAAGTGGTGCACATATATTCTGGCCAAGTGACACGTGTGGCGTTTGCGAAATCAGCAGCGTGTCTTGGTCGCTTAAGGTCGACACAAATTATATTTTGGTGTGATCAATCAATAGGCGATTCCTGTGGATATCTGGGTGCTGTGCCAGTACGTCTATAAATGTGTTTCACTCACTCTCACACACTGTTGACGATATGACATGTGACACATGATATAATAATTAAGAGTCCGTATGTGTGGTTACGATCCGACGATCTGTTTCCGCTTTCTGAGACCGATTTCTACGCACTGCGCCTTACCATGTTCGGTGCACCCGGGCGGGACTGCGGTCAGCCCGGGCAGTAGGCAGCCCATCGCACAGGTGCCGCTACCCCGTGCCGAAGGGTGCCTTGCGGCACTTACAGCCGGTCCCCGAAGGATAGCGAGGAGGTGGAGAGATGGGTGGGGGCATAAATTCGAGAAAAATAAATTAAATAAAAATAAAATTAATTAAAAAATAAAATTAATTAAAATAAAATTAAATTTTAAATAAAATTAAATAAAAATAAAATTAATTAGAAAATAGCAGAAAATACGCCAACGGACTGTGTTCCTCCCAGAAACACAGTTCGCTGGCGAGGCCGGAACACAGTTCGGTAGAAACAGTCCGGTGTCAGTCCAGTATCAGGTGTGTGTCAGTCCGGTGTCAGTCTTGTGTCAGTCCAGTATCAGTTGCGTCAAGTACATATCAGTCCATTGTAAGGAGTGTGTCAGCCTTATGTCAGGTAACTGTCTGGCTCGTATCAGGCTGTGAGAACGAAGGCTGCCAAGGTGAGCAGCAAGGCTTTCTTGAAAGAAGCACAATATTAAATTTTCCTAAACAGTATAATTGTCCATAACATGAAGAAACAGTATGATCACCGTAATAGATTCATAAACATATGCATATACATATACATAGCAGTCCAATAAATTATCACTCATTAATTAAAAACTAAATAAAGAAAGACTGGTGATGGAGAAATATGGATAAGTACAGAGAGGGCGCTGCGGCCAGGTCAATAATTTTAAATAATTAACTTTGCATAAACTAAAACAAAAGACTCACTGCAATGTCTTTCTAAACAAAATAGAACAAAAGTGAGATATGCACAGGAACAAGTAATTTTTTTTTGTACAAAAGCTACACTTGCTTTGCTTTCTACATAAAGCATATACAGCAAAAAAATTCTCATAAACATAATAGAAAATTAAGTCTGTGCATAGAGAGGGAAGTTCTCAATTAACCAAAAATTATAAATAAATAAAAATAAGTGAATAAATGAAAGATAGATGAGAGTCACTCTTGCTTCGACCTTTCTTCATACAGCATATTATTAATAGCCTGGCGAATGGTAGAGTCTTCAGGCCTTCTCCAATTTTTTTTGGAACATCTTTTGTCCACGAAATCTGAAATAAAACAGGAAATTAAGGAAAAAACAACAAATGCAACAAAAAGGAAGCATCACCTAAGTATTAGAAATTACATACCAAGGATTGCTTTAACTCCATACCGGTTGAGTGCTGTTCGACGCTCCGCCAGACCACCCTGCACCTTCACTTTCCCCGCCACAGAGCACACCTGAAGGGCCTCGTCAGTAAAAATTTTTCTTGCAAGTGCTCTTGCTACGGCAGTAGGGGTGTGCCATCGCTTCTTCAGCTCCCTGATGTCAGCTTGCGTGACATACACTCCATCAATATCTTGAGACACCTTTTCAACCTGTAACACAGTTAATGACTTTGTGAAATGACGGCACAAAAGCGAATGGCCGGCCATGAATTCGAAGAATAAATACCACACATCAAATGTCCCAGAACTTTATCAATCAATAACTACCAAAACGTTTGTTTTAAACACAAAAACCAGAGCTTAGCTGTGAAACACAGCTTCCCCTAAAAACACCCAAGAGAGCTCATCACTGAGGAACCAGAAACACACCGATTCAAAAAGCATACCTTTTCATCACCCGCCTTATGTCGAAAAAACTCCCCATCATAAAGATACTCCTTGACGTCTCGATCTTTCCCCCTCTTCTTTTTACTTGCAGCCTTAGGCTAAAATGAAAGAAATTTTTTTTTAGTTTACATGAATAGCAGGAACACATCGTCAAAAGAACTCTTTCTTTTCATCTTTCAATCGCTTTAGACGTGCCAAAAGGAACTGTTTAAGATTTATATTGAAGATCTTGCATTATATTTCAGAATTTTAACATTTATTTTGGTGACCAAGTGTAACCCAATCTCTTGAAAGGAACTGTTGATGGTAGCTAGTGTTCCAGCCATCAGACAAAAGATTTAAGATAAAGCATAGACAAATATGAAGACACTGCTGAATTGCTTTGTAAAACTGCCTTGGTAACTTCTGGTAACGAGCAGCCATTTCATCAAACACCCTTCTCCAACACCATGTAAGACATCATGCTAACAGAAGCACTAGGACTTTGGGTTCAACCAACAAGCTCGTGACCCAAGATTGGAACCCATAGAATTAAAAGAAGAATTCACAAAACCAATTTTAAAGTTCTGAAGTTTAGTGAAAGACACAAATCCTTAACATATCCTAAAAACACATTTGTAGTAATAGAAAGATAAAAAGAGAATGTTCCTAGAAAATGTGTGCTGGAGCACACCCTAATGAATAACAAGTGCCTCACTGGTATAATACACTTAATAACGTAACAATGAATTTGTGTACCTTGCTGTTTCTTATCCTGGTATCCTGGCTGTTCCTTGCTATGCACCGGAGCAGGGGAGTTAATAGCAGTTTTATCAACTTCCTTTGAAACTTCCTTTGAATCTTCCTTTGAATCTTTAGATAGTGAAAATAATTTTAGCATATCGATGTCTTTGTTTTTCTTGGCCAGCTAACAGGAAGCAAAGGAGTATTAGTGCAAAGTAGAATATTATTTAGCGTAATTCAAACATGGAACATCCAGTTTACCTTCTTCATAAGAGCAAGCTGTGCTTCGTCAAGTTCACTTCCACTATCATCTGCACTTTCATCATCATCATTTGGAGCATCACCACTTCCATTACTCTCCTTGTCATCCTGAAATCAGAATTAAAACATTGAAACTTACATTTCATATCCAACACATTTAGCGACAAATTCTTACCTCTTTTTCATCCGCAGATGAACTGTTGTTCCGCTGACGAAAGCTCCCTCTAACATTTTTCTTGACCTGCAATAGCATGGATATAAAATTTTGATAATGCACTGTGGACACCGCACATCAGAACAAAATGCATAAAACTTCACTTTTTCAATAACATCAGAAATTTTACAGTAAAACAAATTTGAATATATAGCTCAATGTACATATTCACAATGCTAAATGAGTTTGCTTCAATGCCTTCATTTCTTTGACAACGGTGAAAGTATTCCTACTCTTACACACCCCACCCCAAACACATTATGCACGCAGACCCTACTCCAGCAAAGTGCATGGACTCTACTCGAGCCCCAGTAGAAATATATAAGTCTGATGGACATACATAACCTTGCAAAGAAACAATGATACACATTCTCTTTTTAGCTACAACCAGTATGACGACCAAAAATCTTGGTGGTTCAAAATTGAGCCTGTCACATTTTATACTGACTGTGCACTTTAAGTGAAGTGAGGACAAGATAAACTTAAGTATGCTGTACCTGTCCTTTACCAGAGTTGCTGCTAGCTGCACCAGCATCCTGAGTCTTGCAAGGTTTTTCGCTCTTCTGATTTGCAATAGAATTCTTGGGGTCCTGCAGAGCAAAATATGAAAGGTGTTGAGAAGGCGATATTTTTGCCAGACTAACGAGGGCACTGTTAAAGAGAGTTCACCTTGAGTTTCTTTGAACCACAGGGACCTGATGAGGCAGCATGCTTTCTTTTTAAATCTTCTTTTCCGTTGGTTTCTGATTTATCCTTGGAAGCTGCAGCCGAGGCTTGTCCCATCACCGCAAGTCCACGCTCCATTCCCCTTTTAACAACCCGTCGTTCCGATGGTTCTCGCCTAGGCTTGGTGGAGCTGTTTAGGTTATCCATTAGCTTGCGCATGGCTCCATAGTCATCTGAAATCACACAGAAATAAAAGATATAAATAACAAAAATTTGACTTGGGTATGGAATAGGTAGGTGGGTTATCTAAACGTATCTGAGCCAGGAGGTAAACCTAACCAAAAAGATGCGGCAAATTTGGCATATTTCATATTCCCGACATTCACAAAAGACTACCAACAGCTTCCGTTGCGTATGTTAACGAATGCGTACCAGACACCAGGAACCGGCCGGCAAAGACGGAGGTTAGGCAGAGGTTAGGGTCGTTACCGTAACAGATAGCCATCGAATCGCGCGTTCTAAAAACTTACCTGAAATTGCCTTCACGGTCCCAAAGTAAAGTTTTTTGGTCCCGGGATAGGAAAACTGGATCTCTTCGTCCTTTTTAGGCAGCCCGATGCACAAGACGTCCGCCGGCTGCACTAAGACGTGCGAGTCGTCTTCTGGGCAGTGCAGCACCACCCAAGATTCATCCTCGGTACCGTCCTGACTCATTGTTGATTGCACCCGCACAACGTTTTCCGAAAGAGAACCGAAACTGCGCCGGCCCACTAGTGTCTATGACGGCTTTCGAATCGGCAGCAAACGGACCGCGGGACCGCCGTCGCGTGGTCTCGGGGGCGAACGTCGTTCCTGACATGGGCCAATATGGGCGCGAACAGGGCGCGGCGCGAGAGCATTGCCTTTTTTAGTACCAACCTAAACAAATTTGAAATCCGTTCCGTTGAATTCAACCGACTTATTGTTTGACGTACTCAACGCGATACTCACGAGAAAATGAAAACAATTTTTCAACATATTTAGTATGGTCTTTTGGACTGGATTAAAGTCGCGCGAACCGGGTCTGGCTGGGATGTGGTAAGCCTGCTGGCTGACCAACAACAACAAGGAACAGATGCTCCACGGCCAAATACAACTGAGCTCCTCGTCCCTTCTAATGCTGATTGTGCGAGCCGCACATTGCGAGTAATTGTTTAACTTATCGCTTTCGTTTGAGAGCGATTATCTCTCTATGAACAGCTTTGTAAGTTTATTGAAGTACCCTTGAACGTGGGTGCGCCACTTTTCTTATCAAAATAGCGGCTCAGTTTACCTCGTCCGTCTCTGTTTTTGTGTGTATTTTAGGCATCTGGAACCTCATTTGTCAAATCGCTATGAGTAGCAGCGACACCGAAGCTTCTGAGCTATCATTCTCTCCTCCAACGTCACCGGTCAGAGATGTCTCTCCCCTAGCATCACCATGTCGAGATTCTACTCAGGAGTCGCCTATCAGTTCTTCGCCTACTTCGCCCCTCAAGCGAAAACGAAGATTAAAGGGAAAGGTATCTTCCTCTTTTATTTTGTTTCATGTTTGAGTAATTTTGGTTTGAGTGTCTGTACTGTCTGTTATTTATTTGTGGTAATGTTTAAATGCAGGTGTATCGAACAACAGTTAAAAGGAGGAATGAATGTGCTGATGCTGGAAATGAACGTGGCAGTGGAACTGAAAGTGAAGAGGATGGTGTACAGGAAGAATCTTGTCCTGCGAATGAAATGTTATTAGGTGATGATGATCCACAAGCTTCTGATTGCGACAACTCCACAGATAGTTCTGGTGACAGCGGTGATAGCAGCAGTAGCAGCAGTATTCAAGAAAGTTTAAACAGTGAGGCAAGCAGGAGTGGTGGTGACACTGAAGCAGAAGTAAACAGCGATGACAGCTGTAGTAGTGACAGCGATGCAGGGACTCATCCTCTATGTGCTGGCTCTGCACTGACACTCAATGAGTCTTTGCTTAGTGTTTTAAAGTTGCACATGAATCAAAAGTGGACAAAGACAAGCTTGGATATGTGTGTGAAAGTTTTTAAAAAGTTACTTCCCAAACCAAATGATTTTCCTTCATCGGGCAAGAGTCTTTTAAAAAATTTAGAGAGATTAACGGGTACGTATCAGGAAGAAGTACATTATTACTGTGACCAGTGCAACAATCTGTTACCGGGTGAAATAGATAAGTGTGGAGAATGTAATAACGATGTTGCTGGTAGATTTTATTCCTTTCCATTTGGAGATCAAATCAAGCACCTTTTTGAAAATAGAAATTTAGCAGAAATAATTGACTTGCACCGAGAGCATGACAATAGGAGGGAGGGTTACATTTGTGACATAAAGGATGGCAGTGAATATCAGAGGGTAAAGGAACATCTGCCTGGTTTATATGATTTAATTTTATTGTGGTCTACAGATGGGGTAGCTTTATCTGGCAGTTCCAATCAGGAGCTTTGGCCCGTGCCAGCTGTAATATGTGAAGTCCCAGTCCGTCTTCGACCCTCATACATGCTTGTCTGTGGTGTTCATGTTGGGCCTAAAAAACCTAATATGAATCTTTTCTTAAAACCTTTTGTGAGAACCCTTCAAGAACTATACACTAATGGTGTAACATGGAATCATCCTTTGTCAAAACAGCAATACACTTCAAGGGTAACAGCTCCCGTTTTGTCAGCTGATGCTCCTGCAAAAGCAGAGGTTTTAAATCATGGTTATCATAACTCTAAGTATGGCTGCAACACTTGTGAGCAGAAAAGTAAGAGAGTTGATTTGACACCTGAAGAAATAATAGAAAATGAGGCTCAAGTAAATCCCAGAAAAAGAAGGAAAAGGAGGTTTGTGTTTGAAGATGACACTAGGCCTGCCATTTTACGGACAGGTGAGCACATGCACTTGCAAGGTACACTAGCTGATGTAAGTGGCAAGCCTCAAAAGGGTGTGATGGGTAAAACTGTTGTTTCTGATATACCGCTCTTAGACCAGGCTCATTGTGTGTCTGCAGAGTATCTCCATTTAGTGGCCCTTGGGGTTGTCAGGTACTTCCTTTCAAAAATTTTCTTTGATAAAGGTGGGGACTGGTACTTGGGAAATAAAACTAGTGATATAGATGAGTTTATCTCAAACATCAAGGTTCCTGACTTTGTGAAAAGGTTACCACGGGGAATCAAAAATTTTAAGTACTGGAAGGGATCTGAGTTTCGAAATTTTTTATTGTATTACTCATTGCCTCTTTTCAGAATTTTCTTGGCAGACAAATATTATCAGCACTGGATGCTACTTGTTGGGGCTATGTATATTCTGCTGCAGGAACAAATTTCTGAAAATGATCTCAAACGTTCTGAAATAATGCTTCGGTGTTTTGTGAGAGACATAGGTAAACTTTATGGTGATGTGTGCTACACATATAATGTGCACACTTTGTTGCATTTAAGTTTACTAGTTAGGCGGTGGGGTAACCTATTTAATACATCAGGATTTACCTTTGAGTCTTTCAATGGTTTCTTATCTAGTCATTTACATGGAACGAAGCACCTCGATAAAGAACTTGTAGAAAACTTAAAAATTTTTCATAGTGTAGCCATCTTAGAAAACCTGGTGGATGGTGGACCTCCAGAGTTCCCAAGGACACTCATTCCTGCGTCCACTCAGCTCTTGGGTAGGGCTTGGAAAAAATCTGTTTTGAGTGTAGAAGAACGGTCGGCCATTGATGTTGTGTTGCTAAGGCAAAACTATGTTGTGTATCACAGTATAAAAGTTGCGTCTTCCCTCTATACCTCCAGTCACTATGATCATGGTAAAAGAAGGTCTAATTCCTATGTTAAGTTCACTGCTCCAAATGATGAACCTCAATCATCAGGATACGGTCGAATTGCAGCATTTATTAAGTCAGATGATGACAGTGTCTTTTGCTGCATTCAAGATTTTAAAGTAATCAATGTCCATCTGTTTGTTCATGAAGATAGTCGTTATGTATTTCAGAATTTAGTGCCATTTCAAGTCACAGATAGATTTATTGTTGCTCCTGTCAATAATTTGATCAGTGCGTTACTTAAAGTTAGCATGTACCTTGTTTCAAGACCAAATTCGTATGAAATAAATTTGTAAATGAGCAAAACAGTTTTCTTTTTAATGTCCACTTTTTTTTGTATGAGAACTAACTATAAAATCCAATACTGTCTCAATTCTTACCCTGCTCGCTCTTCCGTGTCATGCCCCAATGCCCACGGTCGGACTCGCTACCTAAGGGCACCGGCGGCCCGAGCACCCCCCCCCCCCCCCCCCCCCGAAGAATTAGAAAGTATTGAACAAGAAAAACAACAAATAGGTGAGGGCACAGGAGGCTTACAAAGGAACAGTTTCCAACAGCATTTTTATTTGTGCAACAAAGGAGTCGAGTGTCTACCCCCCACCAAAAGTCAAATTCCGCTCAGTTGGTTGGGTAGCTGTCATGTTTTATTTTATTTCTTTAAGACTGTTCGCGCTTTGGTCCTGGAAGGCAAGAGGAGGTACCTAGTCAACCAGATTATTTGAGTGGCAGCCTCTCCGTATGTCCAAGTTGGTCCACAACCCCATACTAACTTTTTGCAAATCCTCTGGAAAGGGGCCAGGGCGGCGATTTACGAATCACCGCCCTGCTAGTCCGAGCCTGCCAATGCCTGCATGAGCATCAGGGCCTGACACTACGCCCCCTGACGACCATACCGGCCCAACACGGCCCTGACAAAACGGCAGCTGACACCGTGTCAGTCACGTACACTGCACCCTGACACCAGTGTCAGGGCCTGACACCACGCTCTTGTCGACCATACCGCCCAAACACGGCCCTGACAAAACGGCAGCTGACACCGTGTCAGTCACGTACACTGCACCCTGACAAGAGTGTCAGGGCCTTATCAGGTCCTTAGACGCGCATGACACAAGTGTCAGGGCATTTCATAAGGCCCGTACACGGTACCCATACGGCCCTTGTCAGGTGCAGGTTTCACGGGACTCTGTCCAAAAATTTTCGATGCTGTGGTACTATTGGCGGCATTCCGTAAGAATCCCAGAACTCTCCGGCCCCGTTTTTATCGATAAAGAAAGCTGCCCAGCGAGACCCTGGTGTCAGGGAGGCGCTGGCGTTCAAACCAGCGCGGGCTCGGAAAGACGAACTGACGATGTGCTGAGCTAGCGTTAGCGGCGAGCGGCCGAGCCCGAGCCGCGACGCGCCTAGCGACGCGCCGGCAGACGTGTCACGGCCTTCGGACGAATAGCATTCGGAAGTGAGTACTTGGTGGTTTCCATACCCAAAATCGAGTCTCTACCTCAACCAAAGCCTTGATCCCCCCGTCTGAAGCTACACTCAGCCGTTAGGTGTGTTTGTCGTCAGGCTAGTCGGAGTCGCCATAAGAACCTCCAACAGCAGTGCAATGCCGGGCAACACAAGTAACGACTTGGTGGAGGTGCTGGACGGCTTTAACTGAGTTGAACGGCTCGTTAAAGAAGTATCCTTCCCGACCGTCTCCCCACTTCCTTTTAAGGCGCCGCAATAGTGGGTTAGGATTAAGTAGGAACTAAACACTCTAATACTTAGTCTTTTGCATGTAATGTACATGTAGTCCGTTGGTCAAAAAAAAGCTCTATGTCAGTTTGCAGTTTGTACCTTTAGGAGCACCAAATCGCTGAAATATTGCAGGTACCAAAGTGCTGCGATTGCAAAATGATTTAGAAGTGAAGTGTGTGTGTTGAGTTTGAATTTTTTTTTAAAGTGTGAAATTTTTTTTTTACTGTTCTCCCTTCTTTGTGTTTTTTTTAATGTCTTCCCTGTGTATTAAGTGTCGTTAGCTCGTAAGATTCAGTAGATGTAAGTGCTAGGTTATTTTGTTCGTAAGTTTTTTTTTTGCGAGTGGCCGTGCGGTCTGATGCCGTTCACCTCCGCGACAGCGCTGAGTAGCGAACCGCAAGCGGACGGTCAAGCGTCAGCAGATTCAGCTGCAGAGGGCACACCGCTTGTAGGGACCGGCAAAGAAATAAAATAAAATGGAAGTTCGGTATTTGGAAAATCGCGGCAATATACCACTAGTGGTTCGTTCGGTTCCGCAAATGCCATTTCCTTTGTATAAAGATTGTAAAAATTTTGAGACATTTTTGACTGAATTCGAAAGATGCGCAGATTACTTGCGATGCTCCAAAGACGAGAAAGAAATTTATATGCAAAATTCAGTGAGAGGAACAATAGCCGAAGAATGGTTTAGGAATGCTACTAGTCAGCATGACGTGTTTTTCTGGGAACAGATAAGAACATGGATGAGAAGAGAATATTATAATTGGGAGTTTCAACGAAGAGAGCGGGAAGAAACCAAAGTTGTAAGATTCAGTGAGAGAGTAATGGTAAGAGATGATTGTTGCAGTTGCAGGGAATGTCAACCGAGACGTAGAGAGAGCAATAGTGAGAGCACTGGTGAGAGTTACAGTGGAGGGAGTTGCAGTGAAGAGAGTGACTGTGACCGGAGTTCTGACGGCTCTAGGAGTAGATCTAGTAGCAGTGACAGGGACTCTGACGGAAGGCACAGGAGAAAATCGCGAAACCGCAGACCGTGCTACGAGGTTATACCCATGGTACACGATGTAAATTCATTTTTCCGTTGTGTAAGTTATGCAATTTTTGGTAGGCAAGGCGAGTTTGAGGAAATTAAGGCAATGGTCAGGAAATTTGTTATCAAAAATTGGGAGAGATTTGAGAAAATTGCTGTAAATTCTAGAGGCCAGAAATTTTGTACAAGGACAGAGTACAGAAAACATGCCATTAGTAAGAATAGAATTGGTGATTTCAGTGACGCAATTGCCGTGTCAGAATTATTTGATTGCCCATTAGAAATTTTTCAGAGGACTGACGTAACTAAAATTGGAACGGGAAAACCAGGACAATTGATTGCTCTTCAGTTACGTGACAATGATATGACCACTTGTGATTATTTGGAGGACAGGAATAATCCGTCACGTAGGGACTGTATGTTGCCCATAAAATTTTCTGAGTTTCACAACCAGCGCGTGACCACAGTATCGCACAGTTCCCCCAGCGCGTTTGGATTTTCGCGCGCTGCCGCTGGGCAGGGCGACCAGTGCCAAGCCGAGGCGTGTTCAGTTCCGCGCGCTCAGCAGAGGGGACGGAACGCACACCAGCGCAGCCAAGGCGGTGACTCGAGTGCGAATAAGCGTGAGCTGTCACCACAGGCTGAGGCCAGGCCCAAAGCAAAGAAAGCTGTCAAGTTGAGTTCAAAGAGTAAGCTTCAAAATTCCAGTAGAAATGCTACATCTAAGTTAACCCATGGGCGGGTTATAGATATCAATGAAAATTCGGAAAATTATTCAAAACTCCAAACAAAACTGTCAGTGGTGTCTTCACCTTCATTTGGTAATGAGGAAGACAATGAGGACTCAGACAAACTTGATTTAATATCCATAATTTCAGTTATGTTCGGTAGTCATGAAGAGCATGCTTTGTTGGATACAGGGGCTTCGTCCAACGCAATTCAAGCTGATACTTTTTTCAAACTTTTCCCTAATGCTGTTATTTCACAGAATCGCAGGAAATTAGTGGCAGCAAACGGCCAACCCCTTAAAACGTTTGGTGTTTGGAATGGTAAACTTGATATTGGTGGAATCAATTTTGCAACTAAGTTTTATGTAGTAAGAGGACTTGCAAATAGTGTAATTCTAGGCAATCCATTTTTGTTGAAAAGCAGAGCCAAAATTGATTATGAAAGGATGACAGTAACCATCAGAGATCGTATCCAGCGGAGACATCTAAACTTTGGCATGTTCTACAAGAATGCAGTAAATGTAATGCATACAGAGGGTGATGCTTTTCAGGATATGGAAGTTGAGAAATTGCATGATGGTTGTTTGTTCGTTCGGTCCAATGCACCAGTTACAGTTCCAGCTAAGAAAATTAAATGGGTCAAAGTACACATAGCTCCAGGCATAATTGAGAAAGACACAGTCTTTATTGGAAATCCTCATTTGTTCCGCAATTATAAAATTCATGTCTCTGATTTCATTCTTACGCCATGTGGAAGAAAAGTTATACAGGTGACAAATACTGGAAATACACCTGTGCTTCTCTCATCTAGTTTAAATCTAGCTGTAGATGAAGACCATGAGAATGTGTTCTTTACTAAAGCAAATTTCAATAATGTACAAAATAACAAAGAAAAGGACAATAGTTTAAAATTTAATATAAATTCAGATCTCTTACCGGATCAAAAAGAAAAGGCCCAAAACTTACTTGCAGAATTCAAAGATGTCTTTGTCTCGGATGTCTCAGAACTTTCGAAATGCAATTATCCGCCAATTCGGTTTGACTATGACAAAAATAAAGTGGTAAACCAGAGGAATTACAGAATGAGTGTCGATGAAAAAGAGTTTGCAGAAAAATACATCCAAAAACTTTTGGACTCAGATCTAATTGAGTATTGTACATCAGTGTACTGCACACCTATTTTGGTGGTTCCTAAGCAGTCACACACGCCGTCAAATCCATCTTATCGACTTGTACAGGATTACAGAAAGCTAAACAAAGTGCTCACTGATATTAAATATCCAATTCCGGATCAGCAAGACTTGATTGATAGTTTTCAGGGTAAATTTTGGCATTCAGTAACTGATAACTGTTCAGGATATACTCAGTTAGAAATACATCCAGACTGTAGGGATGTTACAGCATTTGATTCACCTTCAGGTTCTAGATTTCGGTGGAAAGCTTTGCCTCAAGGTTTGAGTATTGCACCTGCATTGTATGCATTAGCTATGGATCACCTTTTGATGAAAATGAAAAAACAAAATAAAGTTGTGAACTATTTTGATGATACTCACATTGGGACAGAATCTTTTGATCAACATTTAGAAACTCTCAGAGAATATTTTGAGTTACTTAGAGAACACAAAATTCAGCTCAACATCAAAAAGAGTACATTTTTTCAGAGAAAAGTCACATTTTTGGGTTTTGATGTTGATGGAAAAGAAGTGTCCATTCCAAAGAAAAGAATAAACGCCATAACAGAAATGGTCCCTCCCAAAAATAAAGATGAGCTAAGAAGTACTCTTGGAGTTTTTGGCTATAATAGGAGATTTATACAAAATTACTCTCAAAAAGCTTATCCATTATTAGCACTGTTGCGAAATGATGTTGAATTCAAATGGGAAGAGGAGCAACAAAATTCTTTTGAGCTACTGAAATCTTCGCTTTCTAATCCCGCTTCATTGCGTCTTTTTGATCCTCAAGCCAACAATCGTTTTACGGTTGACGCATCGTACAAAGGATTGGGTGTAGCTTATTATCAGCAGGACAGAGAGACAAAAAGATTTCATCCAGTTGGATTTGTAAGCAGAAAATTGAAAAGTTCGGAAACCAAATTACCCATCTATTATCTGGAATGTTCTGCTCTAGTGTTTGCGTTTGTAAATTTTCGATGCTATGTCCAAAATCGGAACGTCCAAACAGAGGTATTGACAGATCATCAATCATTGCAGTCTCTGCTAAAGTCACCTAAACCAGAGGGTGTATTAGCGAAGCACATTTTGTATCTATCGCAGTTTAAATTTACAATCCGCTATCGTCCTGGAAAAACCAACATAGATGCTGATAGTCTGTCGAGGAGTCCTGTTGACGAAGCACACTTGTCTGTTGACGAAATGGTCGATCAGGTATTCCCTGACAGGTTTCAAAATACTCTGGTGAGCGCAGTTACCACTAGAGGGCAGTTCGCTAAAGATCAGGCAGCTGAACAAGGAGCAAAGTTACTGGATCAGAAAAATAAGAATAATGACAACTCTGAACTCATGAGTTTTGTGCTAAATAAGTCTTCAATTGTCAAAGACTTACAGAGTTCTGATCCCGAGTTAACAGCTGTGATTGAACAGGTCCAATCGCAAA
This sequence comes from Megalurothrips usitatus, assembly GCA_026979955.1. Classification (NCBI taxonomy): domain Eukaryota; kingdom Metazoa; phylum Arthropoda; class Insecta; order Thysanoptera; family Thripidae; genus Megalurothrips; species Megalurothrips usitatus. The sequence continues at coordinate 1,314,207 of JAPTSV010000786.1, read as the reverse complement.
CTTTGACAGCAAAGAACAGCAATTACAGGATTCGAGAGGGATTACTGTACTGGGAATATGATTCTAAATTTCTACTAGTCGTTCCTCGTTCGTGCAGAAAGTATGTATTAGCAGAATTTCATGACAACCGAGGGCATAGAAAAACTAGGCATTTGACTCAGAATATTTTGTTTTCGCTGTGGTGGAGAACTTTGCAGAAAGATGCAGAAGAGTATGTGAGGAGTTGCCAATATTGCATGATGACCGAAAATAATCCTCGCCATAAACCAGGTTTTTTGGCACCTACCCCACCTGACAAGATGTTTTCACAAATATCGTGCGATTTCGTAGGAAAGTTAAAGGCAAGCAAAAGAAAAAATGAGCATTTTTGCATAATTGTTGATTATTACACAAAATTTGCATGGACTAGAGCTGTCAAAACAGCTGATACAAAAACTGCAATAGAGTGTCTCGAGTCATATACTTTGAATTTTGGTTTGTGTGACTCATATACAACCGATAGTGCATCTTATTTCACTTCATTTTCATTCCAAGAAATGCTCAATAAATGGGATATCTTTCATAAAGCCTTCAGAAGGGTTCCACATTGTAATGGTCAATGTGAGAGAACAGTGAAGTCGCTCAAAGACATGTTGAGTCAATTTTTACTTCAGTTTGAAGAAGACTGGGATTCTTACTTAGAATTTGCTACTTTCCTGTACAATGTCAATTATCATGACACTATCAAATGCAGCCCGTTTTTCGCGGTTCATGGTTATAATCCTACTACTCCAGGTATCTTACAACTTATGCCAAATACTGATGAGAAACTTGCAGACAAACTCAAACGCCATTCAAAAGTATTAACTGATTTAAAGTCCAGGATACAAAAAGCTCAAGTTCACCATAAACAGGCCTATGACAAAGGCAGGCAGGAGGTACACTATACTATTGGACAAATGGTTAGAGTGAAAAATGAATCTGATGACATATCATGGCCGAAGAAAAAAGTTAATTGGCTTGGACCCTACAAAGTGATTGGAAAAAAATCGGATAGATTTTATTTTGTTCTCCTCAAAGAAACAGATGAAACTGGTAAAGTGAGTGAAGTTGTAAAGGAGTACCATGTTGTCAATATCAGGCCATATTTTAATCGACCAGCTGATTTGCAGCTTCAAGTAATCAAACCTATGAGTGACATAATCATCAATCATGTCAATGGTAACGTGCTGAATGCCCCGTTGGACAATGTAATCGCTCACTGTATTTCAGCCAACAGGAAGTTGGGCGCCGGTATTGCAAAGACTATAAATGATTATTTCAGAATTAAATATCTTATACCTACGCAGCAATGTACACTGGGAAATGCAATTCGTGTCGAGTCCCACGGTAGAGTTTTCTACAATCTGGTTACCAAAGACTTGCATTTTGACAAACCGACGTACGGAAATTTGGAAACAACTCTCGTTGCCTTAAAGACAGATATGCTAGCAAATACTCATAAATTTTTGGCTATTCCAAAAATCGGTTGTGGCCGTGACTCTTTGGAGCTAACTGCAGTACTTCGAATTCTTCAAAAGGTGTTTCGAAATTCGGGTATTCAAATCTCAATGTATCATTTTACTTCTAATGGTTGTAAAATTATTAATGATTTCCACAAAGAATATGATTTCTTGGCTAATTCGTTCTACAGTCCATTTATTTTCCGTGGTCAGTGGTTTACATCTGTTGAGCACGCTTATGAAGCAGAAAAAGCAACAAATTCTAAGGATTTTGAATGGATTAGAGGTGCAGAAAATTATAAAATTGCCAGAGAGAGAGCTCGGGAAGTTGAAATCCGAGAAAATTGGGCGGACATAAGAAAGAATCTTGTGAAACTATTGGTAGCTGCTAAATTTGCTTCAAATCCTCATTTGGCAGAAAAACTGGAAAAAACAGGAGATAAATTTATTATCTATGAAAATGAAAGTTGTGATAATTTGTTTGGTTCATGTGTCTGTGATCGCCACTGGCGTAGGCCAGGTGACAATTTGTTAGGACTCATGTTGATGGCTGTGAGGTCTAACTTGCTATCAGGAGAGGCATGTGCCCTCTCCTTGCCGTAAACTGAATACCATACAGGCATCAGATTTGTGCTGCTTCCTCGGCTAGAATTAATCACTAGCGTTAAGTTAGTCTTAATTTTTTCTATCTCTAAGTTAGGCTAATTTTTCTGTAAGTTAATTTAAGAATTTTGGGGCTAGGTAGGTAGAATTCAAAGTAATTTGTAAGGCGTCTTTCCCTTTCCCATCCCATCCTACCACCAAGGAAAACGCGCTATCGGCCTTACGTCTCGGGACCATCTGCTCCGGCAGACACTACCCGACCCGCGATACGCGTGCGTTGTGCGGGATGCAGCGCTCGAGGCGCGCCCTCCCCGTGAGGTGCTGCCACCTACCGCCGTGCAGCGACACTCGCACGCACTACAGCTGGACATCGCGCGCGGCCATCGCGAGGCAACATCTGCATGGTCAGCGCCTGTCCGACTCCCGCCGCGGAGCGTGTCACCACAGCTCCGGCGCGAGCACTGACCCGAGCGGGCAGCTGTCAACCAGCCCGCCTCGGAGCCGCTTCCTTCTTCGCAACCATCCCTGCGAGAGCTTGCAGTCAGCCAGCACCCTGACCCTGGGTCGCTGACCACGTTCGGGTCACACCAGGCCCGCACCGCGTCTCGTCACCCTGTGCCGCAGCCGCACGGCTGGAGCGCTCGCAACACCGCGCGCCGTGCCGCTGCCGGCCAACACGCTGGCGTCAGCGCTTCCATCAGCTGAGCCTGAGTGCGTGACCTGGACTCCTGGTTCAAGTCCCGCTTGAGCCTGCCGAGTCCGTAAGGAGGCTGGCGTTTGCTTCTCGCGCAACATCAACATCCGTCGATTTGTCACCCGTACGACCAGGGTTCCGTCACGGAAGCACGAACCGGGAAAATCATGTCTTGACAACCGCTGATTGACCGGGGCGCTAACGACGGGTCACGTCTGAACCCCGAGGCGACCGCTCGTGTGGAGGTGGCGGCCCGAGAAAAGTGCGGGGCGGCGGATCCGCTTCTGTACACGGAGGACCTGACCAGAGCGAGGCTCTACTGCGGCAAGGAAATGAGGACATTTCTCTCCGCACCCCGGGGAGATAGAAGAAAGAAGACTAAAGCGTTCAACTGGACTATAACTTTTGGATTAACTGAAAATTCGGTGCTACTGAGTTTTATAAATTCAAAATTAGTGCAGGAATCCGGGGGAAAATCTAGATTATGAAAGTAGTCCTAAGATCTTAGATTTGTAAGGATTTTTTGAAAAAAAAAAAGATTTTCTTATCAATAAACGGAAGCCAACAAGGACAATGAGAAATCAAAATTTTGCGTGAATTTAAATAAATTACAGTAGAGTTATCCAAATTGTTATCTGCCTAATGTTTAAATTGAAATCGTCATTTCGACTTTTCGACCCTTAGTTTGAGCATAAGAACGGGACGTTCTTCTCCCAGAGGGGGAGGATGTCAGGGAGGCGCTGGCGTTCAAACCAGCGCGGGCTCGGAAAGACGAACTGACGATGTGCTGAGCTAGCGTTAGCGGCGAGCGGCCGAGCCCGAGCCGCGACGCGCCTAGCGACGCGCCGGCAGACTTGTCACGGCCTTCGGACGAATAGCATTCGGAAGTGAGTACTTGGTGGTTTCCATACCCAAAATCGAGTCTCTACCTCAACCAAAGCCTTGATCCCCCCGTCTGAAGCTACACTCAGCCGTTAGGTGTGTTTGGCTAGTCGGAGTCGCCATAAGAACCTCCAACAGCAGTGCAATGCCGGGCAACACAAGTAACGACTCCTGGTTTTGAGATAGGATCTGTGTTACATATGAGTAATGCTGGGCGTTTATCTAAACGTCTTGGCAACGTGTCTGCCGCGAAAACACCTTCGAAGAGAGGAGCGATATGTTTGTCCGATCGCATCATCGTGTCTAACGTACCACCGTCTAAGCCGTCGTCCATGATCCGACGTTATAGTCAACAATCACGTTCCTAATTTTATCGATTTCGATCAAGTTCTGGAACTCGGCATAAATAATGCAGTTCACTGGTGCAGCGATAGGAGCTCCGAACTTCACTTCAAGACGAAGTCTCCCTTGTCTCTGGAGATTCCAGTGGGGTTCGTTTGCGGACAGATCTGGAGAGAGGTCGAAACAGTACAGAGCACTCCCGCCAGGGTAAGCGGCAAAACTGACGTTGTTGCCTTCGTCCTTCCAATGAATGCCTGTCCCACAGAAGAGTGTGTTGTACGCTTCCATGTACAGTCCGTTGGGAAAGTCAGGTGTCAGTGGCTGAGCCGTGACGGGATGACCGTCTACCATCAGACTGAGGTAGTTGACATTTAAGTGCTGGAAGTTAAAGGGATTCCGTGCAAAATCGCCATTAAAAGCACGATTGTCCACAAACCCTATAATAACTCTCTGGGGCATCTGATTCATGAACAGATTATCGATATTTTTATCGCTCAGCCCTTGGGTGATTGTGACTGTTTTAATGTCCACTCTATTCACGGGGTACTTGGCAGGAGCTTTCTCTAAGGCTTGCACGTGTGCGAGCAGAACAGAGGGGGAGACAGTGACTTTCCGGACGTACAGTGTAGCGTCAAGGAGACGTATCTTCTCCGTCCCAGCTGTGGACATGAGTGTGAACGCATCACGGTTTCTGATCCGTTTTATACGGAGCTCTACGTTATTCAGCAGAAAATGGTCTTGGTTGAAAAAATCGATATGGAGGGGACCCATCATCTCAAACGTACGGCTTCTTGCTGTGAGGTCACGCCTCTGGGCAAGGCCTGCGTTTTCTTCGTCATTCAGAGAGTCGAAATGATCAGGCGTGTCATCGTAGCACAGTCTCTTTGTCATGTGAGAATGTTTTGCAGCTGTATCGTAATTTAGAAGCGACTCGATGTAAGCTCTGTAAGGATAGGTCATGCTGGAGTGAGATATCACTTTCTGGTTAAGACTGATGTCCACTTGACTCCAGAGGGCATGGAGAGCGTAATTAACCGGTGCAGCATCGCTGTTGTCAGCAGCTGCTATGTCTGTGCCATCAGCCTTGACTATTTTTGCTTTCACATACAGCATCGTGTGGGCAGGGTCGCTGTACTCATGACCCACACCGGGAATCGAAAATTCTACGGTGTTTGCAGCATCGAAAGTCGTGAGTGGTTTGTAAGGCACCCAGTGTGTTCCCTCGAGAACGGTTTGGGTGGGTGGAACCAACCACAAATCCAGTTCTGAGCGGAGACACTCATGAGACTGAGGTGGTCTGCCCCTTTTTATAGTCCCAGACCCCTTCATAGAGGCCTCTGCCTTTCGCTTTAACTGATTTATCATCTGATGCAGCTGTTTATTCATGCTATCGTTCAGATTTTGGCCGGCCGCGACGTCGTTGAGGATCGCACCTCCGGCCCGCGCCGCCTCCCGCCCGACGGCAGCCGCGCCGCTCCGGAACAGCGGAAAAACCGAACGAAATAGACCGCCGAGCCAGGAGCCTATGCCGTATCCTTTCTGATAAGGGGCGCCCGCGTAATAGTTCCCGGCACCGCTACCGCCCGCCTGGTTGACGTAACAGTCGTTGAAGTGCGTCTGAGGAGCCATCACAGCTGTTTAAAGTGTACCAGCAACGTTAACGTTCCGTGATGGAATGGCACGTATCGGCCTGCGTGGTCCCTTATATCTATTTCCTGGGTGTCGAAAGACTTTGTCTTCAACTTGAAGTAGATGGGGTGCTCGCAGTGAAATATCGACATGCTACCGTACGTCGTATTTATACTAAGTGGGACCGTCCGCAGGAGCGGTGCCCTTGTGTGCCCCACGATCTGATCTGACAAGATGTCCAAGTACACGAACATCTGGGAGGGGATACCCAGAGAGATATCGACGGGCTTAGCTGCGTGTATACGCTCGTTCGCAGGATAGGGGCCGGGATGCTCCAGTCCCAGCTGAAGTGCCAGCCGTGGCGAGAAAGTGACCTTCGCCTTGGCATCCTGAGCGAAAGCGCCAAACACAAGACGTCTGTCGGGTGTCTCCTCGAAAGGATTCTTCCCATGAATGTCGTTATCGAACGTCCGTATGGCCTGTTGAATGGCTAAAAAAAAATTATCCTTGTTCGGATACGTCCCTGGCTGCACATATACACTGTCAACGATATGATCAGACTTTATCGTGATCTCATTCTCTCCCTCAAGGACTTGTGCTACGGTATTGGGATAGTGATGCTCGATGAGAGCTGCCTGCCACCTCCCGTGCAATTCCATTCTTTTAGAGAGTTCGATATGTTTTGTTGTCGGGATACACATCAGGGATAGCATTGCTAGGAAGATAAGCATAGAAATCTATCTTAGCTCGTGAGGAGGTCGCTTTCGAGAACACAAGAGCGAGATTTCTCAGGATAACCTCTCCAGTGAACAAGGTGTTTGCGAATGCCTTTCTCAGTCTTCGACCGCACTATATATTCTATTTGGAAGGCCTCGGGCTTCGTGACCTTCTGAAGCTCCCGCTCATAAAACGTGCCCTCAATCTTATCCTGATCGAGATCCTCCAACCGGTACACCGGCAAGTCATGAGGAATGACCTGAGAGATCTTATAAATTTCCTCGCTGCAGTTTCAGTTGTATCCTTTTTCGAATCTCTGCTTTTCTCTACTGATTCTGACGAAGTCCCCGACTCTGAACTTCGGCTTCTTTGTTTCTTTTTCCCCGCCATAGAGGTTATTGTACACTTCTAAGACCCGATCAGCTGTCACATCCATTTTAAGGGACCTGTGAAAAGTGTGATTATAGGCCTTGACTGCATCATCCAACAAACCATCTACGTAGCAGTAGTTGCCAGTAGCAGTAAACCTCTTAAATAATTTCGTTTTCAGTGTTCTCTGCCAGCGTTCGACTACAGAACACTTCGTCTCAGGGTCATAAGCGTGGAAATACTTTATGTCCAGATCTTTCAGATACTTCTGGAAGAATTTATCCCTGTACTCTTTGCCGTTGTCAGAGAAAAGACGTGTGGGACGACGTGTCGTGCCCTCCAATAATTTTTCGAAACCACGAACAATCGACCTTGCTGACATGTCCTTGATAGCCACAGCCCAGGCAAACTTAGAGAAGACATCGATCCCACATAAAATATAGGCGTAGTCGTGATTATCTTCCCTCAAGGACTGGAAGTCAGTCAGGTCAGTCTGCCAACAGTCATCTATATTATCAGCATAGGTGACATTACGAGGAAAATGGCGCCTTGCGGGCTTGTGTTAGGTATAGGCATCTTTCCCCTGTAAGAAGGTGTCTACCTTTTCTTTCTTTTCGCCAGTGGCACGCCACAGCTTCCACGGGGTACTGTAGGACGCAGGATCGGCTGGTGTGTGAAACACTTTACCAGGCGTTCCATGTCTGTTGTTTTTTTGGAGGCCTTTTGGCTCTCTGGCAAGGTTTTTTGAGCGCGGGTCGCTGACGCGCTTTGACTGTCGTGCCGACACCATGACCACCTCCTGACTGTTTCGCCTGATGAACGGCGTGTCTCCTTCTTTCGTTGCCTATTAATTCCAGAGGAATGTTCATGTGAGCCAGAGCCAGTATAAATTTCCCTACACCGATAGGTTCTATATTTTTTCGAAATCGTGTGAGATCACTGATCAGATCGATAATATTTGTTTGGGCTTGCTTTGCACCATCGATCGCTACGGTGCCTGTCGTGTCCCATGTGACTCGTGAGCCGGTCTGAGACAAATAATCGTAAATCCTCAGTGCCTGCTTTGTATATGTCTTTGGCACCACGGAACTAAGCTGAGCACGCATGGGCGATTCGCTCTCCTCCTCTGTTTTCCCATCGACCGACTCTAACTGTATCGAGATCGGTTTCCGAGACTCGTTAGAGAAGTGGAGATAACGCTGAAGGGCCTCATTGTACCTCTTCCATTTTTCAGAGTCGTCCGCATACTGCTTGTTTAAAATGTGACTCATTTCCGTGTTCAGAGAACTCATCTGGATCTGCGAACTGGAAGTGGGCGCATCGTGAATCATTTTTTTCACATGATTCATGATAGTAGCGAAGGCAGCACGGAGCTGACAACAGCGAGCAGCAGGGGGAGAAAAGCACCGCCCTTCTGAAGGACTGTCTCTCTCTTATCCTGTACTTTTATACCACCTCCTCTCTGTGCAAGTGCACGTATCTGGTGGCGATGTTTCCGCAGCTTATTTCTCTGCTCGTCAGAGAGCTTTATATTTCCGATGAGGAGATTCTCACAGATCTCACAAATGGCAAAAATTAGTGCCTTGTCAGCTTTACGCAGGGTTGGCTTAGCTGTCTGAAGAGCTTGCAGCAGAGCCTTGTGCGTCTTCACGTTCTGAGACATCGTCAACGAATGGCTTATCTAGTGCTCGTGCACTCCCCTTTTATACTTTCCCTTGGGGATGTAGACCGCCCCAGTTTCGTCAGGAAAGATGTGTGTGCGTATACGCAGATGGTCTAGCTGTTTAGGCTTAAAATCAAACAGAATGTAGCTATGTCCGACCTGGGTAGCGTCCTCGTACGCCTCAAGGAGTGCACGCCAGTGCTGAGGATCCACTTGCATGCAGAAGGTTCGTATCTGACTTAAGTCACGGCTTGATGTAAAAAGCACTATATAGTGTGTATTAAGACTGATCTGTCTTAACCCCTCAGGAAACAAACTGACTCAGGAAGAATATAGAGAGATTTCGGTGGTGTGAGCCCTTGATGAAGAATTTCAAGATTTCTTTACCGTGATGCTTAATTTCAACCATAAAATCATCGATAATAATCAACTTAGGACCCTGACCGTGCGGGTGGTCGTCGAGCAAAGGCAGCTCTTGTCTGAAATCGACCTCGTGCTTAGAAGACAACTCCTCGTACAGAGGCTGCCACTCTGAATAATACACGATAATACGGTCGAAGGCCGTATTCAACACATCCTTTCCGTGCTCATTCACACGTTTCATGAAATAGGTCTTTCCGGCTCCTGTACCTCCAATGATGAGAGCCGTACACGGATGCTCGAATCTGAGATCCATCTTGCTACGAAGCTTGAACGAGACTATCGACCAGTCTGCTAGACAGCTTGTATTTATACCAGCGTTTCCAACTGCGCCCATGAGGCACGCTGTTTGCAGTCGTTAGGATATTTTAAGGAAATCCTTCCCCCGTAGGCCTATACAAAACCATCCATTTATTTCTTTTTAAATATTATATTAGTTTTTATTTTATTTTTATTTTTTAAATAATTACTCCAAGAGAGCATTCAGAGTCTCTAAGAATTCCTGGTCATCCAAATCGTCCTGATACCACTCGTTATAGCCGTGGGCTACCGTGTTCTCTACGTCCACACGACGGCGTTTAGTATTTTTAGCCTGCCAATTTTTAGACGCTGGCTGGGTCACCACAGACCACTGTGTAGTCCTTGCAATTTGGCGAGGAATAGCCACATTCACTTTTTCTCTCTCGCCCATGACCATGGCTTTTAAATTCTCAAAAGTCACGATGTCATCACATGACTTGTTAATACTAATTCCGCGGACTTTCATACACACTTTCACGCTTTCTACGTCACCGCCTACGGCCACTTTATAGGCATAATTTTTAGGCCCGCCCGCACAGAACTCTGTTATATAAGAGCCAGGCCCATACTCTTCCTCGATCTTATCGGTGAGATCACCGAGGTGGGTGCCCAGAGGCAAGTCTGGCTCGCCAGGCCGACTGATGTGAGCCACACTGTCAGTGTCGTGGTGCAAGACCCTTTTCTTGACGATGTCAAGGTACTTGTAGAGCTGAAGGCGCCCAAAACAAGTCGTAAAAGCAGCAAGTATGAGAGAAGAAGTAGGGAGTGATTCGTCACTGTCCTCCACGGGTTTATAAGTGACTTGGAGACAGTCTTCTCCTAAACGTATAAATCCACTCACTTCTTTTGCTGGGTCTGTGATAATACTCATTAACTCGCCATAATCATAAACAAACTGAGACTTGGAACGGAGTGTTTTTTCTCCGAGCTTACCCCATAACGAGTTTGCCATGGCCTTAGAGAGTGTACGGATCCCAGGGTTGTACTCCATCTTCTCAGGATCTATAGTTATACCATCAAATTTTTTAGTGTCTTCCACAAATTTTTGCCTTTTTTTCATCCGTGTCACAGTCAGAAGGCCACCCACTAGCCTGAATTTGAGTGCTAGGAAGCATCTGACATGAGCAGATAGGAACCCATCTTCACCACTTTCGGGGTTATACTGCATCGTACCAGGGTACTGGTACACTTCATGCACTTGACTGATTTTGTAGCCCTTGGATATGGCTAGGAGAAGTTCAGGAGCACACCGTGTGTCACACAGTTGGCGCTCGCCATCGTCGTGACGACACCTCTGCTCTCCGTCTTCCTCGTCAAGACACGTACTTTCCGACTCTACACATGTGCGGTAGAGTGGGAACATAAGTTTTCCATTACATTTATACGGAAGAACGGGAATAAAGAGATCACGCGGAGGAATGACCGTACACTTCACCATGCCGTTCCACTGATCGGCGGGTGGCATTTGAGGGTCACCCTCAAGATAGATGGTCGGGTGTCCATAAGGGTACGCCCCCCTCAAGTTAGCATTAGGGTATTCTGATACCACATCTGCCATTTTAATTTTTTCTCCCTTGGCTAGATCGGCCTTGTACGCCCAGCGCAAAGCACTGGTGCGCCCGCCTGTCAGACCGTCCCGAAGGACAAGAGGTGGGACGCGTGTAGTAGCGTGTGCCTCGAAGGCCTTTGTATCGGGGTCACTCCCAAGGTCTTTCTGAAACACTCATTCCCATCTTTCTATCACTGTGTATCTGGCTTTCCGGAAAATAGACGTGAGACGCACAGTATTCTCATAAAGATTTTCGCCTGACTGGGCATTAGGGGGGAAATGTGTGGGACACTGGTGCCAATAATCACCGTGAAACTGGTAGATGCGTTTCTCCACACTCCCATCTGGCTGACGTATCTCCACGTAGCCATCGACTCTGCGCCCAAGCACAGAGACCTCACGGTCTGTGTATATCGTACTTATTTTTTGCCCTAACTTGTAGGACTCGTAGTCCAGCCATTTCAAGGCAATATGGCTTTGTTTCCCTCTCCCATGATAACCCCCGGGAGGGACGATGCTAATTTTATCCTGAGGTAGGAAGTTACGGCGGAAAGCCGCCATGCAAGCTGAGCTAAGTGTGATGCAATTAAACATCGGGTCAAAACCCGTATACTCAGCAAAAAGTTTGCGGAACGCATGACATGCCATTCTTAAAATAGTGACATCTGAGATGCGGTACTCTATGAGCTCTCGTCTAAAATTAAACACGTAGTTCTTGGCGACAAGATCGTCGTACCAAGAGTGGAATGCGGCCGCAGCCTTAGCTCTCATGCCTGAAGGGCAATACAAGTCTCTGTCCAGAAGGGACCCTTCGTAAGTATAATTCTCTGGCTTGTTATCCAAGAAAGGCCAATAGCCTTTTTTAAGTTCGGTTAAGCCGAATGACTTGTGCAATGCACTAAGCGGCATAGTGAGGAACATAAGGGAGTCGATAAACTTCCAGTTTCCCACTTTCATACAAACAATTTTAGCCCCTTGTAATACAAGCTCTGGTTTTAATTTACGAGCTAAGACTTCTTGTAACACAAAAATACCGTCAAAAGACTTGGCATTATGTGCCAAAAGCAAAATTTCTGTCTTAGCAGGAAAAGACTGTTAATAGTTAAGGAACTGAGCCATAACACTGAGGTTAGGGTCGTCCAAGTTATGAAATATGTGCTGTCTATTTTTGCACACTGTGAAGAAATAATCGTCCTGAGGAATATCAGAACATGTGTCACACACTGTCTGACACACTAAGAGGTTAGGTTTATGTTCAAAAGTATCTACCTTGCCCTCTACAGGGTCACACTGAGTAGTCTCAATGTCGTAATACACCGTAAGATAATTCCATTTAGGTTTCTTCTCTCTTTCCTCCCACGGCTGCATATAGCACAAGTGATTTTCCATCACGTTAGACTTACAGTACACAAATCCACATTCGTGCTTTTTACCTCTGAGTACGGAGTAACTTTGCTCACATCTTGGACAAAACTTATAGCTTTCACACTCCGTGAATTTACTATGAGGCAAAAGAACGCTTCTGTGTGCTTCAGAGCACTCAGCCCCGGAAAACTGATGGAAACACTGGGGACACCGTGTCAGGGGTACTGCAGGGTCATCGTGTGGCTGAGGGCCCATGCAACGCCAACACGTACCCTCACAGCGATGATCTCCCTTGTTATTATAGAATTTAATACATTTCTCACAGCTAAAGTGATTCTCAAATGCCTGGCAGGGATACAATATAGCGTAAAAATGTTCTCTGTGAAGCGGAAGATAAATATTTTTACGCCCTGCCCTATACTCCCCTTTAAAAACACACTCCTGTCCTTTTTTGTCCGTAAATACACATAACCTATACTCTGTCATTTTGTCTTGCAATTTACGGACTTCATCTAGACCACATGGCTGTGTGGGGTTAATTTGGGCCATTTCACATAATTTCTCAGCCTCTTTGCGCTGTATCACGGAGTTTGTTTGTTTCATACGATAGAAAGCCTGTTTATGCATGGCGGATGCTTTGGCTGTAGCCACAGCCACACTACGTTTTAAGCACATCGCGTCATTCACATTCTCTGGAGAGTAAAGAGATTTAGATTTAATTTTTCTCTCCACCCATTGCTCGATACTCTCATTAACAACACGATCAGTGCGTCGTCCTCCTGCCTGGGGAGTGGGTATGTGGATATAACTCACTTTAAGCTGTCCTTCAGACATGAAACTCTGATTCGAGTTGAGTACGCGAGCCAATTTATCGAGTACGACTTTCCCGTTAATTTGGTCCGTACGTCTCAGGCTGAACCACAGAGGATTTTCTGTGGTCTCTGAATTTTGTATTTCGAGAACTACTCGATCATCGTCCTTGGCTTGGACGGCCTCCCGCTGCCTGTGCAGCAGGGTGTCAAAGAGACCCTCCATAGCGTCCCCGGAGGGCACCGCGTCGCCAAGCCCTTTAATCACAAATACTTCCTCGCGGAACTTAGTTTTGAACCGTTTGAGTTCGCGTTCCGTAGACTGTATTGACTCTATCGTGGGCTGAGGGCTGTCCGCGTCCTCCTCTCGCGGCCTCTTGCCGACCCCTGACGGACCAGGCCGGGGTGACACCGCCGCCGTCTGAGAAGGACCGCCCTCTGGAGACGCAGAGCGTCGCGGAGACTCCCCGGAAAAGTCGCGTGGCGGGGCGTGGCGGGAAAGTGCGAGGGGGTGAGTCACCCTCGGCCTCAGCACCTCCGCCGACCATCGCCAGAGCCATGCGGTACGTCAGAGCGGCCTGTTTATCCGATCCTTCTTGTTCCCGGAGGTAGGCCTCGAAGCCGGCCTTTAAAAATGCAGGAATACGCTTGTCTTGCAGTATTTCCGCGGGAGTATCAAAGAGAGCCGTGAGAAACTCAGTATAAGCCTCCGATAGAAATTCATCGTTATAAAAACAGCCACCATCCCATTCATTCAAAATATCTATTACAAGATACTCCATTTTAAATATAAAAAAGGTCTTGAAGAGACAGAAATGTTTCCACGAGACTACGCGGCACTTTATTATTTTGTCTTGAGAAAGACAGCTGAGAACTCAGAGAGGAAGATGCGTAAGGCAGTACTGCACTTGACGACAACGCTAAGAGTGATGCCATGTGGGCGGCGGGCTGCGCTTTTATGCGGTGGCATTAGTTCCGAGTGCCGCCGTTAGAGCGCAGCACCTCCTGGGTGGCGCTGCGCTGCCGGCCAATCAGAGCGCAGCATTGCGCCGTCACCACGCGTAAGACATGTTTTATCTTGTTTTCGCCTACGTTCACGCGTACGCTTCGCGCTAAACGTGTCCTGACGTGTTTAGTCTTGTCCGCTGACGTGATTCGAGTGTTCTGATTGGGTGGTCACGGGGCAACTGTGGCGACGCCCAGGAGGTGCTGCCACGTAGCGGTGAGTTCCAGAACTAAGCTCCCGCGTATAAAGCAGACGGCAGCGGTCGGGAGTGTCATCAGTTCAGTTGTGGTGAACGCTAACTAACTCTGCCATGGCTTACGCAGTGTGTGATATGCTGATGTTGAGAGACCAGGACGGCCAGCTAATAGTAAAGGAGTTTGCAGTGTACTCACCTACCATGAGTGGTGATGTGTTTTCTGTTGTAATTTCCAAGTCGCCTTATGAGCAATTTTATTTGACGAAAAATGTTAGGAGACACAATAGTTTTGTCACGGCTAATATTCATGGCTTAGAGTGGTATGAAGGTGACGTTGAATTTAATAAATGAAGTGAGACACTTTACGATATGACTAGGGAATTCAGATGTGTTTATGTTAAAGGCGAAGAAAAGAAGTAAGTGCTTTCAACTATTTTGCCTTCGCTTCAGATCATAAACGTAGAATCACTGGAATGCCCCAAATTAGATTCCCTGCCAAAATTAGATGCTGCGTGTAACAGTGAGGTTCACGATAGAAACTCTAATTACTCCTGTGCTCTAAAGAACGCCAAGCGTGTTGCTCTGTGGCTCGCCTTCAAGTTAGGTGCTGCAAGTGAGCAACTGTATTAAAGAGTTGTGAAATCAGAATAAAAATAAAAAAAAACTAATATAATATCTTAAAAAGAAATAAAAATGGTTTGTTTTGTATAGGCCTACAGGGGAAGGATTTCCTTAAAAAATCCTAACGACTGTATCTATCTTGCCTCATGGGCGCAGTTGGAAATAGCTAGCAAAATTTAGTGAGCGTTCTTTACACAAATTTAAAAACTGACATGTTTCGATATAAAACGACTGAAAAATTTGAGGTAGTGAAAGGAAAATTAAATTAAAACAGTTTTCAGATGAAAACAATAATGTTTTTATTTATGAAAGACAATCTCAATTTTTTAAAAAAATGTATTTTGGTGAAAACACAGAATTAGAAAAACTTCACCTTTCACCTAGTCAAAAGTAGTATTTAAAAAAAGAAACAGATTTTCACAGTCTTGTGAAGTTTGCTAACAAAGCACTACTATCTAGAGGGGCAGTAGGCCCGCCCGCCCCTTGGGTTTCAAAAGTAGCATTTAAAAAAAGTAACAGATTTTCACAGTCTTGTGAAGTATGCTAAAAAAGCACTACTACCTAGGGGGCAGTAGACCCGCCCGCCCCTTGGGTTTCTTTCCCACGGTGCCGCGGGGGCTCGAACGCCCTACGGTCGGGGCGCAAATTGCGCCCTTGGTGGTGGCGCGAAAGTGGCCCGGACGAAGGCCGGTCTGATGAAGGCGGTGGGCGGGCGCGCATACGCCGCCTCCAGCGCCCAACCGCGGCCGCGGCCACGGCCCGCCGGTAGCGGCCCCAGCCTCTGGTGGACAGGCTGTAACAAGACAGGAAGTACACCCAAAAAAGCCGGTTCTCGAAATAAGAAAAATGGGCTGTAACAAGACAGGAAGTACCGGATTACTAAACATATAGTTAAGACATCGGTTAAATAATAGAGGTGTAAAAACTTACAAGTCTCTGCCGCACCTGCGGCCTGACGACCGCCACTGGGGGGCTCCGTCGTTCCCGGGGTGATTGCTGACCCCAGTCCATTCCCAAGCTTCGTCAATCTAAATATAGTATCAACGATACTATGCTGGGAAAACTGGTTACGCATCGGCGGGGATCGAACCCACGACCGAACCCGACTTACTAGCCAGCCTCCAGGCACGGAACCCACTAAGCCACCAAGCTGTGCCGGCAGCTGAAATTAAAGCGTTAACTATTAGCTATCAGCTTGCGAGGAATATAGTGAAACTCGTTCTTTCTACCCAGCAGCTGTAATTACGGTACGTAAAAACAACTGATGAGTGGAGAGGACGAAACGCAGCGTCACAGCGTATCCTGTTTTAACGCAAGAGCGAAAAAACACGGGACAGTGCGACAACCTACGCGAACCGATAACGCATTTTGAGACTGTGGTGCGGTGGTACTTACGCATGGTGATACGAGGATGATCAAACGCGACGTTCGATTCCGGCCGGCTTGTCGGTGTGATGCTGCAGGACACGCACGGCGTATGGTTGCGCCGTATCGCTAGACATATGCGCACGCGCGCCCGGCAGGCGGTATGCACTGCACGCCATGACCACGCCGCGGGAGAGAGAGCGAGCGAGAGAGCGTACGGCCCAGCTGGGCTGCCATGGTCAAGTTCACAGCAGACGCGCGCGGAGGAGCCGAGCTCCCACGGGGGAATAGCCCGCCGCCACTGCGACGAGCCTGCCGTCACGCTTGACTGGCGTGGCGTGGCGCGGAGCGCCAACAATCGCGTCGCCGTGCGACGCGACGGCGTCAGCGGTGATGCCCGGCTTAAACCCCGTAACTGGTCGTGGCGTCGCTGCGCTTAAGACGTAGTTAGAGAGGAAAATAAAAAACATACCGGTTCAGGCACGAAGCGCGCCCGCCTGCGCCTGGCAGGCCAGGGCACCTGCTCGTGCATGCGGAGGGGTGGCGGTCCCTGGTCCTCCTCCTAGAAGAAGAGCATGCGGATGCACTACGAGCAAAAAGCTTGAGCAGCCGCCCTCGCCGAGGACGCGGCCAAACACACACAGCCGACACAGCCCTTACACCCACGCTCACAGCCGTCACCCAGGGTTAAGACAAAGAACTACGTAACACACTAGCAAAGGAGCTTACCGTCGCAGGGGAAGGGACTGAAAATAGTGCGCGTTCACGCAGAGGACAAGGCAGTAACTAGCCGTACAAAAATTACGTGAAAGCAAACACTGTACTTACCTCCTCATAAAGGGCCCCGCTGACATCTCCCGATATGCTGAGCTCACTCAGCGAGCTGCTGAGCTCGAGGTCTTGGCGTAGCTGCTCCATGCAACCTATAGCCGAAACACGTAACGACACTCGTGTTCCGCGCCGACCAGCGGGTGGAAACGGCAGTGCACGGCCGGGGTACAGGGCTCGGCCCCGTGACGTCACCTGCTTACCCCCACCCCTCGGACCGACCACCGCAACTACACTCAACTTCGCTTCACTCTAACCTGCCCGTTTAAAGTAACTCATCAGATA
Organism: Megalurothrips usitatus; assembly: GCA_026979955.1. Taxonomy (NCBI): domain Eukaryota; kingdom Metazoa; phylum Arthropoda; class Insecta; order Thysanoptera; family Thripidae; genus Megalurothrips; species Megalurothrips usitatus. The sequence continues at coordinate 1,297,083 of JAPTSV010000786.1, read as the reverse complement.
TGTACTCCATAGGGGTGAAATTTAAAAAATACAGGTGCTAACCTATGTTCTAGGTTGATTGACAAAAGTTATCGTTTGTATACGTCCATAATTATCATTTTAGTCGAACCGTTATTGTAAGAACATTTTCAACGTTGTATTTGAAATAAGACAATAGGGTTAGTTATCGTTAGTTCAGGGTTAATTATCGTTAGTTCATGATTAGTTATCGTTAGTTCATGGTTAGTTATCATTAGTTATCGTTAGTTATCGTTAGTTAATGGTACCACCGGACACATTTCGAGTGACTTGAGGCGGAAGCCGGAGGCCGGAGGCCCCCGCAAACGCCGCTGGCAGGCCATGCTGGCTAAGTACCCCTGTCGAATCGAGGTGCCGGTGCCGGTGGAGCGGAGCTTGTTTGAAGATGAAACATATACATTTCTGCTGAAAAGATATTAGTTGGCATACTGACCCTTTTTTTAATGCTTACTGGAAATTCCTCTCCGATCGGCGATACGGTACTTCTGCAAGCATTGCGGTGTATAGCACGCGTTGTGGTAAATAGAGAAATGGAGTAATGCACCACCACCCCATTACTGTTCGCACGGCTTGTGCCATCTCAGCACGCGGAGGTAACTTGCGCAAGTACCTTTTGCAGTGGGTACGCCACAGGAGTTAACAAACGATAAAAGTATTATTACTTACTTACACTTACGATTAACAATCAAAATTTGATCCTTTTTTTCTTTCTTATGCGTTTGGAAAGTAAAGCTGGCCGGCCCACCTTTGTGTTTGTTAAGTTGCCAGATTTGAGGGTTGCAGCTTGTTAACAAACGTTAAAAGTGTTGTTACTTACGTGTACTTACGATTAACAATCCAAATATAAGTTTGTTTTTCGTGGCTGCAAGTTTTAGGGACGTGAAGGTAGACGGCCCAAAATTTTTTTATAATGAGCAGATATGAATGTTAACTATTGTTCTTGGGGTTATAACCTAACTGTTCTCATCTTTAACAATCGATTGAGATCTTTTTTTGTGCCTGTATAATTTGGGTGCGGCCACCTTGCCGGAGGCCGAGGACCTTGTCTCGGACTTGTTCCGCGAGTACGACATGACCCCCGTAAGCCTGGACGGCGGCGCCCTGCCTTCGGCCTTCACGCCGTGCGGGGCGTTGTCTGCTGGGGGCGTCCCGGCCCATCACCCTGCCTCCAACATGACCCCCGCCAGCGTGGACGACGGCGATGGACCTTACCCTTATGCCTACGCCCCGTCTGCCCCACCCACATGGATGGCTCCCCCGACACCCCCGTCCCCTCCCTGTCCTTACCCACTACCAGGACCCACGCCTGCGTGGGATGACCTGGTGCTGCAAATTGACCTAGATCAGATTTTTAAAAATCCAGAGGCCGTTGACCCCCAGGTTATCACTGCCCTTGGGCTAGACCAACAGCCAGAAAATAATGAAGATGTGAGTGTCACTAAAGATAGAATGCATATCTATCCCACACAACTTAAAGTGAAGTCATTTCCACTCACTAAAAATGAATCAAAAGAAATACGTGTAGGACTGGATTTAAATTCCTTGGATCTTTACGTCTTACTGCTTGCTGAGTCAAACGCTAAAGGGCATAGGAAATGGATAAGACTGTCTGACGAGGAGTTGAAAGTAATTATTTCAGATGAAGTTCACTCTTACTTTCAGAAAGCACTACATGAAAAAAAAAATGCATTGAATCCTCTAAATTTAGGTAGTGTGGTACTCAGTCTCTATCTAAATAACAAAAACACTTATCTCTCTTCTGTGTGTGTGCAACGCACTGATTCCACTACTCAGATTAATCTGGGAGACTCTACGTGGAATATGCTCCATAGATCAAGGAAACCATTGCTTAAAAAATTAAGTAAAATGCAACTTTTAAGTGAAAAACTGAAATGCAATTGGCCTACAGTCATGAGACGGAGTCATGCCTTTTGTCAGCAGCAAGGTTTCAAAAACATGAAATCATTAAAGGAGCTCACTCAGGAAAATAAGGAGCGCTTACTGGACTATGCATTTAAAAGTCAAACTTCTACGATTCCTGAGACGATCCAAGATGAGATAATCTGTTACCACTTGGACTTCATTCCGAAGAAATTGATGGAGCAGATGAGCAAGTAGATGATATAACAAAATTAAATAAAGAAAGCCATAAAAAAAATAACTTTAAAACATGTTAAGAAAATAGGTTCAAATTAAAAGAAAACATTTTTTTTAAAATTAGAAAGTCTTTAATCTTTAAAGAACAACAAAACAAAAAAATAAAAAAAATCTTATAGTCTTCTGCCCAGCAGGGCATCTTCAGGTACATCTTTTGCCCGGCAGGGCAGGGCGGGTCGGACGCCTAATAGTGGGGTCCCCCACGGGTCCCAGGCGGGCAAAGGCCGACACTCGTGGTTTCTGAAATCATAAAATCGAAAATATAAGTCACACGAAGGTCTGAAAACAGATAATTTTTAAACTGCATAATACAGTGCACTAAGAAAAAAGGTTCAAACAGGAAAAGAATTTAAGTAACATAAGAGAGAATACTCACACCCGCATCTGCCGACCCGGCAGGAGGGGATGCGGGAGGGGCGCCGCCGGCAACAGCCGAGGGGGGAGCAGCAGCGGCCCCCGATCCCACAGCCCTCCGGGGTGTGGTGACCTCCCTGAGGTCACCGAGGGGGGAATTAGATCGTCGGCCTGAAAAGAAAAATTTTCACAAACTGAGTACATTTTAGAAATCAGAGGGACAAAGCATGTGGTGTGAACATACACCGTACCCATGTCGCGTGGGTGGTGGCGTCCTCCCACCCAATAAATACAACTTCCCCTGGAGGGGAACGAGGAGGCGACGGCGGTGGTGAGGGGGAGGGGGACGAGGTGGGTGTCACATTTTCCTGCAACAGAAAAATGGACTGAAATTCCCTCGCCACCGCCGTCGCCAACGCGTCCTGCACCCCACATAAAGTCTTCAACCCCGCGCTCGCTCCCCCTAAGGTGCGTCAGTTAGCGCGGAGCGCCGTGTACGTGGGCCGCCAGTGCCACAGTCGTGCGAGCGGACCGGTGGGCTGCCTACCCACAGGCGCTCCGCGTGACCACACGACCCCGAGCCCAGGATAGGCGCGGCGCGCGCGGAGGCGCAGAGCGCCTGGAGGATGCAACCAGTTCGACTCTCTGTCGCGCCCTCCCCTCCCCGTCCTGCCCGACTCGCTGTGGGCCGCGCTGGCGCACGCCTGGCTCGCGGCCTCGTCTCCCGTCCTGCCCGCCTCGAACAAGAGGGGAGCGCCACGCTGCAATTTCCCCCTCTACCCAACTCACTGCTTAACACGTCCTGCAGCGCCGGCGCGCGCCTGGCCTGCTCGTGGCCTCGTCTCCCATCCTGCTCGCCTCCGTCGTCGGGGGGCAGCCGCCGCCGCCGAGCCCTCCCCTCCCCGTCCTGCCCGACTCGCTGCGGGCCGCGCCGGCGCGCGCCTGACTCGCTCGCCACGGCACGGCCAGGGTGAGGGGAACCACCGGAAGGCACTTGTTGCACACGAGCGACGTGTCCGTCAGGGGGATACCTGCCGGAGCCACACAGGGACCACCGCGGTACGGACGCGGCTAACGGTGGGCGGCCGCGGACTGCAGACCGTGCGGGCACTCGCGCCGCCGTATAGCGAGGTTAAGAACGCGGCTGGTGGCCGCGGACTGGTGCACGAGCACGTGCCCGGCACGGGCGACGCGAGCTTCGCGGGACAAAGAGGCTAAGGCCACGTCTGGCGGCCTGTGGCCGCGGACCGGTACATAAGCATGTGCCCGGGCGACGCGAGCATCACGCGACAAGGGGCTTCAGGACACGGCTGGCGGCCGGTGGCCGCGGACTGGCACACATACGCCCGGCACGCGCGACGCGAGCTTCGCGGATAAAGAGGTTAAGCACTAAGGACGCGGCTTGCGGCTGGTGGCCGCGGACATACGCCAGTGCCGGACACGAGCTTAGCGAGACAAAGAGCACTAAGGATGCCTACGACGTCGGAGGCCGACCACGCACCAGTACGTGGGGCCCGGGGTCAGGGGACAAGACACGATCACGGACATGACACACGAGTACTTACCATTAAATTCGCCTCGATGGAGGCCCCCATGGCCTCCAGGTCCCAGGAGGCCTCCAACGATATTGTGTCCCCCGACACATTCTCCACATCTACGAAGTCGGACATGGTGATGCGCCTCCGCGAAAACGTCCGCTCGGCTCTTCAGCCACCAAACGTCTGAGGTCAGGACGCGCCGCGCGCGGAAGGAAGGCGGCAGGGCCGGCGGCTGCCTGTTGCGAATTCTTGGAAAAACAACCCCCGCCTCCCCCCGCCCCGCGGTACGCCCCTTTTTCACCCCATCCCCTTCGGTCACGTCACTCGCAGCCAATCAAAGCAGAGCTAGCGACGACTCGCCGCGTCTCGGCGTGCGCTCCGCAGGGCGAGGGGAAGGGGCGGGGAGGAGGGGGACCCCCAGGAGTGGCAACGCCGCGGCCGCGTCGTCTGCTGCGGCGCTTGCCGGCTGCTGATACCACCGCCGCGGCGCGAGAAGGGACGGTGGTGGAAGGAGCGGCACAGCGCGTCTGCCGCATCCTTCTCCCTCGCGGTATAGTCGCTGCGGAGCGCGCGAAAATTCAAACTGGGGCGCGAAGCGATACGGCGCGGAACACTGTTGCGAGGCGCCACGGTGCTGATGCGCATTCGCGCGCACGCGCACGCGCGTGTGTGTGTGTGTGTCGACAAATTCTCCGATAGGCGTCGCTAGTGTCGCATAAATCGGCTATAAATTAAGGCACATTTTCACTCACGCCATAAGCAGTCGCAACGCGAAGTCACACGCACCCACCATGACTTTCGCCGCTTGTGACATCCAGATGCTGAGAGGCACAGATGGAGAATACGTGATCAAGGAGTTCTCTCTGTACAGCCCTCTGTGGGACTTCACAATGTGTTCAGAGGTGTTCGCACCACCGTATGACGTCATGCTTGTACCACAGCCTTACAGGCAGCAAAACCAGTATGTGACGAATTTCGTCCATGGACTCCAGTGGCAACACGGCGATAAGCCATGCAACACGTGCACTGACATTATCAGACACTGGACGTCTCTGTACTCACGTATCTACGTGAAAGGACTGGAGAAGAAGCGTTTGCTTGACAGTATTGTGTCATCTGAGGTGGATATAATTAACATAGAAATCATGGGATGCCCTAAGCTAAGTAAGCTTCCCAGACTGTTTGTACCGTGGCACTGCAAACAACACGCCACAAAACCCATCCATACGTGTGCTGTGGAAAATGCCAGGCGCATTGGGTTATGGTATGCGATGAACACATGAAACCAGTAATTATTTTTTTATCTTATGTGTTTCAGAAAAAAAATATAAACAAAAAATTTCCCAAAAAAATTTAAAACAGATAAAGTTTGCACAAAAAAATGTAATTTATGTTTGCGGTTTTGTAAAGGCCTACTGGGGATAGAATTTTCCGCACAAAAAATTCTAACGACTGCATCTAGCTTGCCTCAAGGGCGCAGTGGGAAACAGCTAGTATATTTCGTTATTACTGTTTTTTCACTCACCAGGTGCAGCTGTCACAGCATCGTCGGCGGCTCCCCCTGGGGACTATATGGACTCAGAAAAAAAAACATTATTTAGGGTTCGTGACGGGCCATTCAGAAAAAAAAGATTGGGCGACAATCTTATTTTTTGGTGAATGGCGTCCTCACTTAGGTTAGGTTATTCTAGGTTAGGTTGGGTTAGGTTAAGGACATGTCCGAATGGAGGTGACAATGGGGACTAACTTAGGTTAGGTTATTCTAGGTTAGGTTGGGTTAGGTTAAGGACATGTCCGAATGGAGGTGACAATGGGGACTAACTTAGGTTAGGTTATTCTAGGTTAGGTTAAGGACATGTCCGAATGGAGGTGACAATGGGGACTAACTTAGGTTAGGTAATTCTAGGTTAGGTTGGGTTTGGTTAGGTTGAGACCCTCCAAGAACAGGATAAAAAAAAAAATGGCGGAAGGTTTGGTTAGGTTGAGACCCTCCAAGAACAGGATAAAATACAAAATGGCGGAAGGGGACAATGGGGACTAACTTAGGTTGTTAATATTGGGCCTGCGCCTATTAACAGTGTCTAGTATTCTTCACTAGACTCTTTTGAACTCAGAGCCAATAGTCCCAAGATGTATTTGTCGTGCGGGGGTGCAAGGAAGAAGTAGACAGTTTTTAGATTTGTCCAACCAAGTGCCCTTACCAAAAGACGGCCGTGAAGATGATCCGAGCTGTCCGGAGGCCACTACTCGTCTGACGCGTTCGAGTCCGCCGGCGCTGATCGCACCGGCGGGCCCTGCTCGAGGGCTGAGGTGCAACCGGATACTACGCTGTCGCTAGTTCCTCCTTTGGCGCGAGAATATGAATTTTGTCTCTCGACATCCCCCCCCTTTTGAAGAAGAGCGTCCCGCTCATAGCCTAAAATTGTGTGTAGCGCGAAAGGGCGAAATAGCGACTTGAGATTAACATCAGCGTCAGAAATCAAATGACTCTACAGTAAGATTTTATTCTTCGCAAAATTTTGTGTTTGAATTTGAACTCACTTGGTTGGCAGGTTTATTCCCTACAGCTATTTACATGCTACGGGCCCTAATCTGTTTTTTTTTCCCTACTCTAAAACTCTTAAAAGTAAACCTTACACTACTCTGAATTTAAAACTAGACTTATACCTACGCGTCCCCTCCCTCTTAAAGAAAATGCCCTCATTTTAGGAAAAAAAAAATTTCTACAATAAGAAAAAAAATAATAAGACTTTTAACAGGAAAAAAAAACAAACAAACACACGATATTTAAGTTAAAATCGGATCCCAAAGTCATTGCAACACATAAAATCAGTAAAAGAAAGAGTGTTCGTTTTCAGTTATTTGTTAAATGTAATTTAAATAATACAAGAAAAATCAAATAATCAAAAAAAAAAATCAAAAATTTCAAATAATCATCCGATACGCCGCGGCGTTTGGGTGTCGTCGGCGGCGCTGTTGGTCGTCCGCGGCGCTGGTCGTCCACGACGTCGGTCGTCCCGGCGGCGGTTGTCCTCGGCGGCTGCTGGCCCAGGCTGGCCGCGCCGTCGCCGAACTTGGTGGTGGCCGTCCGCAGCGTCGCTGCTGCATGCTCCTTGGCGCCCCCTACTCAATTCAGAGGCGCCAAGGCGCCAAGGCGTCGGCGCCGGTGTTGGGGCGTCCGTTCTTGCCGCGAAGTTGTTGTCGTCCTCGGCGTGGGGTCGTCGGTGGCCGGCATGAGGTCTCGTACCCGGACGCCTGCGCGACGGCGTTGGTGTCCGTGACGCGACGGTCCAGGTGTTATCGCCGTCGGTCAGGAGCCGTGTGTCGTGGTGGTTGTGCTCCCGGCCGCTAGATGGCGTCGGCGGCCCCGCTCGTAGAGCTGCCGGAATCCGCTCTGTCAGCGAAACGGCGGCTGCTGCAACACCGTGCGCTCCCCTCGCTCTCGCTGGGACTGGAGATCACGCCTGGGATGTTCGCACCGAGTTTGGACATTGCCCGTTCAGGACGGGGTTATCCCGGACGGAGTGGCCTCCCGACGGACGACGCTGCTCTGCTGGGGCATCGGACACTGGTTGGCTTTTTGAGAGATTAGAAGAGGAGAATTTAGGAGAAAAAGAAGAAAAGTGCTGTAGAAGTGAGGTTAGGGACGAAGGAAAATTAGTACCTTGGCCAGGTAAGACTATGGACTTAAACTAATTCTTAATCTATAGATTTGCTTAAAACTACCGGATTCTTACGCGTAACCTATTCTATGCTTAATTCTAACTTCCCTTTTTCTGTCTAGATCTGAATGGGGTCTGGCAGTGGGCGGCCGCGGTTTGGGTTGCCGTCCCCCCTCGGGACATCTCGCATTGGGATGATTTCTTCTGGCCTGGCATACGCCCTGCTCCTCAACATGCCTGGTGTATGCGGTGCGGTTGACGACGGCGGGTACGTCACAATTGGTTGGTCAGGTGTTTGGTGCGAATTTTGTATTAATTTTTCCAAATAATCTAATTTATATTTTAGAACTAGAATGGCAATACTGAGAAAAATTATAAGTACCATAAATGTACCTAAACTTGCAAGGAGGACTAGCTCTTCTCCGGGGAAAAATTTATATGCTTTGAGGTTATCTTCTTGCAGTTGTTTTACTTCTATAATCGAAAGGGGTTTGGGCTTTTCAAAAACATTGTTAAATAAAGGCCAAGATTTGTTTATAAGCTTGGTATCTGCGAAAGTTGTTGCGTGGTCCAAAGTTTTAATGCTGTCTATTTCCATTTTAAGATTCGTCATCCACAACGCTGGCAAGACAAACTCCGCACCCTTTTCATCGCCAAGGTTGTGGGGCATAGTTAAGCGTTCATGGATGGCAATGGAGCCATTGATATGAAGAGAGCAATTTGCTGGAATTAGAAAACGATGGGCGCCAGAGCCGTCCGTTGTGTGGACCGACTCTTGCCGCCCACACTTTAATACTAGAGTGGCCTGAAACGGCACAGCCACGATGAACTGATTGGGCGCCAACTGGAGGATTTCTGGATTTACGCTCCTTTCGCAGGTAAAGTCGCAGACCGCGACCAGGTCTTCCACAGTCCGTTTGGATAATACGCCCTTCACGCAGCTACTGTGGCGCGTGAAGGATGCATCGACCCTGGATACCTGGCATATAAAGTTATCCAGACAGTAATTTAGAGAGATTCCTTCCAAAGGGACGAAATGATCAGCGCTCACCGCCGCGATCATCCCTTCCCGTTCGGGAAATAGCGAGCAAATTTTTCCTTCCCACGCAAATGGCAGTGCCTGAAACCGTTGCAACTCCCATTTGGTGTCTGCCGAAATCAGAGGAATTTTGACCCAAAATTTTACTTCGTCTTCCATGACCTTGCAAAAAGTAATAGGGGAGTTGTACAGTAAATCCAAATCATTTACTGCCAGCTGCATGTTTTTATATGCCGGTTGGTTTAATAAAATTTGAATTCTTTTTTCCAAAACTTTTTCCGGTATGACCTCAGGGCTGAGGAGGTTGCGGTCGCAGAGCTTAGTAATATCCCGAATAAGGTTTTCCTGATTTACAATTTCCAAGATGACAGTTGTGATGTAATTCATGTAGATCAAATTTAGAAAGGTTTTCTCGTATGATTGACCTTGTTGCTGAAACCTGTAGCCTAACTGATGCATGTCATGTTTAATTTCATCATATGCTTTTTCTACTATCCCCGAAAAATTCTTAAAGTTGTTAACCGTTTGCACCATATTGTCCTGAAGCGTTGCCTGTCGACTAACTACCTGCTGCATCGTCGCGTGGACGTCCTTTACGTTTCCCTGAACAATACTGACCTGCTGCTCTGTCACCAGGTCACAGCAGAACGAGAAGATTGACCCCAGGAAGGCCAGCCCTCTCTTCCTCCTAGAAGCCTGAACCGTTGCCTTACGGTCAAACCTCAACAAGGCCAGCATGTCCGCAATCGAATCATTCCATTGTCGCAGTGCAACCCTTGCCCTAGGCACGTCCATCCCCATCCTCTCTTGTAAGTATTTAGTCTTTTCTTGGATTTTGTCGTACGGGATCGTCGGGAACGGGACCGCGAACTCTAGCACTTCCGTGGCTTCCGCCACGACCTTGCCCATGGTTTCGACATGGATCCCTGTCGTTATCCGGACCGTGTCCGTTGTGGTGCCCAGCACCATCATTGCCATCTGGAGCAGTATCACGCTGCTCCAGAGAGCCATTTTAGTAGGACAGGAACAGTTCAAAGTAAGAGAAATAAAAAGAAAACCAGAAATAAAAATGAAAGAAGTCTAAGAACAGTGCCCGCCACCAGAGTGTTAGGTCCTGGAACAATAAAGGAACGCCAAAAGAAAATCAGTACAATTTAAGGGATAACCTTTTTGGTCTATGTTGGTACAGTTTCATTCTTGTAATGTGGAAAATTTTAACCTCGTCCTTCCTTTTTCCTGACGGAAGTCGCTTTCTTAACAGAATGAAGTAGAAGTTTGCTGATTTTCTGCCAATAACTCTATGTGGGCCAGTGAATTTAATTTTCTTTCGAGGAAAACCCACATCGGAATCTTTTTCGTTACGCACCATAACCTTTTGACCAACATGATATGACACACTGTGTCGACCTTTGTCATATTGATTTTTGTATTTTCTTTTGGACTCCAAAATTCTTGCCCTAACATTTTTGAGAAATTTTGTGTGATCCTTTATTTTGTCCGACAACTTAATATCATGCTGGGGCAGAAGTTGGAGCGATCCTGGCACTACCGGATCGATATTAAAAACAACCCTGAACGGTGTGGTTTTAATGCTATCATTGTAATTTATGTTATAGATAAATGTTGCCAATGGAAGGAATTCATCCCAAGAATCTCCAAATTGTAGTAACAAGTCCCCCAGGATTTGCTTCAAGCCGTCAATGGATTTCTCCACCTGGCCATTACATGATGGGATTCTACGGTAAGCATTATGAAAAATTTGAAACCGCTCCAGTGCTTTTTGGAACGTGTAGCTTGTAAAATAACTAGCACTATCACTACGGTACGATTCACATACACCGTATGTACAGATGTAATCACTCAGACATGCTATCGCTGTCTGTGAGTCCGCAGTGCGGGTGGCTTTGCTATATAAATAACGACTAAAATCATCAACAATTATGCATGCTGTAGTATTCTTATTTTTACTTACTGGAAGCTTACCGAGAAAATCACAACTAATTTGAGCAAAAGGCCTCTTTGATGATTTTATCTGAAGCAAACCTGGCTTGAATTTATGGTTTATTCTATGCTTTTGGCAAAACTCACACGATTTATAAAATTTATCACAGTCTGTGTACATCCCTTTCCAGTAGAAATTCTCCATAATGTTTTTATGTAAGTGTTTTGTTGCGCGGTGGCCCCTGTTATCATGATACTCAAGTAAAATATATTTCTTACAGTTTTCCGGAACCACCAAAAGAAGCTGATCTTGCCCTCTGTAATAGAGGATATTATTCTGCAAGACATACTGCTGATTTTCATCACTGCCTATATTCTCCATGATTTTGACGAGGTTTGTGTCTGATCTTTGTAGTTCTGTAATGATTTGTTTATTGATGTGTGTCAACGGCACAAGTTGATGTCTAGTATTTAAATTTTCCTGATCAATCCACTCTGTTTGCTGTTGGTCTCGTTTTTCTTTTTGTGCTTGCCCTCTGGTTGTGACAGGAAGAATTGTTATTACATTGTTTTCTTTTGTTGCAGGGATATGCCTGTCAGGAAATATATTATCCACAAGTTCTTCAACTGTCTCTGCTGGTTCATCTACTGGGTGTCTGCTTAAAGTATCTGCCTCATTACTGGATCCTTTGCGGTACTTGATCTTAAAGGAATATTGTGAGAGGAACATAATGTATTTCCCTAGCACCCCAGTTGGGTGTTTGGCATTGAGAAGGGTTCTCAAACTTTCATGATCGGTAACTACCACTGTTTCTACATTCCTATTTTGCAAGTAGCAATGTAATTGAGTAAATGCATACACCATAGCAGATAACTCCAAATAGTATATTGGCAAACTAACCTCACTCGGTTTTAATTTTCTTGACACGTATGCAACTGCATGCCATCGCTTTGTTTTTATGTCCTGCTGATAATAGCAAACACCAAGCCCTAGGCGGCTGGCGTCACAAACTATTTTATTTGGAGCATGTGGGTTAAAAATTCTTAAGGCCGGGGAACTTGTCAGTTCCTTTTTCAAAATTTCCAAAGCTTTCTGTTGTAAATCTCCCCACTCAAAGTCCCTGTCATTCTTTAAAAGGTCCACTAGTGGGGCTGCCTTGTGGGCGTAATTTTTAACAAACCTCCTATTGTATGAGAAAATTCCAATGAGGGTTCTTAACTCACTTTTATTGCCTGGTGCTTTTAGCTTTCTAATCCCATTAATTCTTTTATCAAGAATAGAGATAGTTTTCCCATTCACCAGGAGTCCCAAAAATTTTACTTCAAACTGGAAAAATACTGACTTTTTGATATTAAGTTTAATAGAATGCTCTCTGAGCAGCTGTAAATATTCCGACAGAATTTCCATATGCTCCTCAAATGTTTCTGAACCTAAATGAGAATCATCAAAATATCTGAGAACTTTCTTTTTGTTTTTAAGTTTCGTTAACAAATGGTCCATTGCTTGCAGGTATATTGCCGGGCTGATGGATAAACCCTGGCTGAGCACTTTCCACCGCATACGACTACCGGATGGAGTGTCAAAAGCAGTTATATCTCTAGAATTTGGATGGAGTTGAATTTGCCAATAACCATTAGAACAATCTGTTGTTGAATGGAAATTATGTCCAAAGAAACTATCAATCATTTCTTGTTGGTCCGGTACTGAATATTTTAATGGACGCAACACTTTAGAATTCAAAGATCGGAAATCCTGAACAAATCTCCACTGCGGTTGAGATGGATCTGGTGAGTACTTAGGGACGCACAGGATAGGGCTGCAATAAACACTCGTGCAATGCTCAATGAGCCCCGTTTTTAATAACTTTTGAATGTACTCTTCTATAAATTCTTTTTGGTCTGGGGACATACGGTAATTTCTCTGACTAACAACTTTGGTATCGTCATAATCAATTTTCACCGGAGGGTAGTTGCAGACTGTCAATTCCGAAACATCTGACACAAAAACATCCCTAAAACTCTCTAACAAATCTGTTGCTTGTTTGAATTGATCTGCAGGAAGTTTTGGATTGACGTTGAATTTTATTTTTGTTTCAGAGTTTGAAACCCCTTCTGCTGGCTGTATATTGTTTACCGTTGGACTTGGCCTACTGAAAACATCCTCATGTTCTTCGTCTACTGCCAAATTAAAGGATGGCTTCAAAAGTTGTGGTTTATGGCTGAGATTCGTAACCTGTATGTATTTGGTGCCTTCTGGCTTTACAATAAAATCTCCTACTAAGAACTTATGATTTTTCAGTAGACTTTTATTTCCTATGAATGTTGTGTCCTGATGAATGCGGTGTGGTGTTATTCTAACCCGCACCCACTGTATCGTATGAGGAGGGATAAGGAGAGGAGTTTTGGAACAGACAAACTGAGGACCACTGTAAATGCCCTCAACATCTAGGTTAGCAAAAATATCATGATCTGCTTGCACTGAATTAACATCCTTTTGACGAGAAAAGAAAACACCAAATGCTATTCTAAGAGTTTGTGGACCCCTCAAAGTAACACTCATTTTCCCGTAGTCAATTATTGCTTTGTTTCGTCGTAGAAACACATTACCTAATATAATTTTGAATGATATCCCCTTGCAGACATAAAATTTTCCGGTAAAGGTTCTAGGTCCAATTTCAAAAGCACCGTCCCAAATTCCATAAGTCTTCATAGTCTGCTTGTTGGCAGCTCTCAACTGCTGTTTGGTTGGAGTGATGATAGCCAATGGCGCGCATTTTTTCAAGGTCTCGTAGTCAATACAACTTACTACAGCCCCGGTATCAATGAGAGTTTCTACCCTTTTCCCTTGAATTTTTACATTAATCAAAGCCACTAGTTCTACGTCCTCATCATCTTCTTCTTCTCTAGGGAAGGGGTTTTCGAGGGTGGGTGACTGAAGGGTTAGGATATGACTCTGGTCGTTATCAGTGAATATATTTTCTGTTTGGGACTGTATGTGTACTATTTGTGTAGTTGGTTTTGTGCGCCGTTGTGTTCGTGGCTTGTGTATTCTCATGTGGCCTTGTGTGTTTTTACCACTTTTAAGGGAAACCACTAAGGTCTGCCCTTCATCAACCAAATTAGCTAAGGCAGCGTACCTGTTTGTCAGAGGTATGGTAGTGGTGTCTGGTGCTGCAGCCTTTAATTTATCTGTTAGCGACCGGTTGCTGCTACCAGCCTTGTGTTGTGGTGATGGTGTTTTGTCTTGTAGCTTCCTAACTAATTCTTTAGTGTTCCCACTCGGACAGCGGTCGGCCCCAACAATCGGTTCCGACGGCTTGCCCGGAGAACTGGCAATTTTCGGACACAAACCTGGAGCGAAACCATAGCTAGTCGTGCTGCTGAATTGCACGGATGTCTGCGCCGGCGATTGGGACTTACCTTTGTTGCCTAAGGTACCTGTAAAAACATCCCTATACTGTCTATCATCGGCCGGCGTCATCGTAATCTCCAGCAGGTCATAGTATGGTCTATGCACATCCGGGGTATGTAACAGGTGCACACTGGGTCCAGCGAGTCCTTGTCCTATGAAAGTCATGTCTTTTCCTTCCTGTACAGTAATGGGACAGCCATAGGTTTCAGACACAGCTACAATGTCAGCCAAAGTACCTATCCTATCTGCTCTCTTAGCATAATTTCTATAGGCTCCCTTTGACTGAAATGTTTTTCCATTTTTATCTATTGCATACCCTTGAAAATTTTGCCAATGTGCCAAAATGTGTCCTGTAACCCTATCTTTAATTTCCAAATAATTTCCCTGAAATCCGAAAATAGCATACGACACACAGCGGAACAAGCTGTCTCCGTCACGTGCTACCTCCAGGATTTTTAAATTTTGTAACTGCGGGCGGGAATTCCCCACAGCTATTCCTTCCCGTTTTTTGAATTGAACCTCCCTTTCTGGTCCCTGGAGCTGTCACGTCTGTCTCTGTCACTGCTGTCCCGTCTGTCACGTCTGTCTCTGTCGCTGCTGTCCCGTCTGTCACGTCTGCCTCTGTCGCTGCTGTCCCGTCTGTCACGTCTGCCTCTGTCGCTGCTGTCCCGTCTGTCACGTCTGCCTCTGTCGCTGCTGTCCCGTCTGTCACGTCTGCCTCTGTCGCTGCTGTCACGTCTGTCCCGTCGGTCTCTGCTGTGGCTTCTCTCGCGAGGGCGCCTGTCCCGGCTAGACCTGTCCCCACTGTAACGTCGGTCCCGGCTGTACCTGTCGCCACTGCTGCGCCTGTCTCGGCCCCGACTCTGCTCCCCACTCCGTGAGTATGACCGCCCATACTCCCTACTGGAGTCCCGGGAGCGCTGCCGATAGGGCGTGTCATCACGCCTGCGTCGGTCCCCTGACTCACTCCTGTCCCTGTACCGGGTTGACCCCTTTTCCCGGTTCCAACCCGATTCCATGGCGGCTACCACCGCGTCAATTCGGGCCTGGAGGCTCTGTACCGACGTCGTTTCCTCGGCCGGGGCTGCGCATGGATCCTGGACACTGACCACTTTGGCTGGCGGCGTTGGGGCGAACAAGTCCGCGGAGAGAACCTTGGTTCTCGTTAGCTCTTTTATATCGGCCTCTAACGTCACCAGGTAGTCCCGCAGTTGCGTCAGCGACTCAAACTTCTGGCCTGCTAACTTCACCTGCAGGCTGGCCGGGAGCCCCTCTCTGATGTACGAGATCTGTTCCTCAACTCTCATGTCCGGCGAATATTTTGTTATGAGCACTACTTTATCCATGATGTACGAGTTGACCGTCTCGTCACTCTTTTTCGTCCGGCTGATCATCTGCTCCCGGAGCTGTCTGTAATCCTGCGCCGGGCAGAAGGCTGCCCGCATCGCTGTTTCCACAGTCCGAAAGCTGACTCCTATTCCCCTTTGTGCTAAGTACTGTGATAGCCATGCCCCTATTGCCTTATGCTGCACGCTATCCTCCAGGTGTAGGATTTTCTCCCGGTCACTGCACCTGTAGAACTCCATTCTCCTGTCAAACTTCAGGAGGAACTCTCTCACGTCCCCGTCGTCTTTAAGGCTGGGTAGTTGCAGTTTAGGGGCAAACTGTGGCTGTGGGTGTCGGCGTTCTGCGAACTGCCCTGGATGTCCAAACCCGTCCAGGGAGTTCATGTGCAGTGACGGTGTAGTGTCGTGTGAATATCTGTATCTACTCTCTCTCAGTTCGGGCGAATCAGGAGGGGGGCTGGGGGAGGGTTCCGGGAACGCCCCGATGAACCGCTCGCCGTACGACATTGTCCTTGGTGGGTTCAACTGTTGCTCCGCGTCCTCCTGGTCCTGACAAATCTGCCCGAAGCTGCTCGATGTAGCCCGCAGGCTCTCCGTCCCTTGCCTGATGAGATTTCTTAGTCCTGATGGACCGACGCGGGCTGTAAGGTCCTGATGTTTGAAGCTGAGAGCCAGCAGCTGCACACAAGTCAGGACAATGTCCCGGTTCTGTGGTGGTTCCACTCCCGGGTTGCACGACGGCAGATCCTGCAGATAGCTGTTAAATTTTTCTAAATCGACCACAAAGAAATCTTCCCCGGGTAGGTATTCTGCTGGGTCAGCGCTCTCGAGTCGGACCCTCTCTGCCGACCCTACGGAGTTGAGGTTCCTCTGTCCACTGATGTGAGCCTGAAAAGCGTCGGCCAGACGGACGCAGTCCTCCGAGGTCGCTGTATGGATGTTAAAGACTCGAACCTTCTCCGACAACTGCTCCGTCGCCTGGATCTCCTCGAGTAAATCTCGCCCTAAAGAGAGTGCAGGGGCCGCTCGGTCGACCAGCCACGGCAAAGGGTTGACGACCCTCGGGACGTCCACTCGCGCTCCGCCGGTGCTGCCCTCTGCAACTGCGAAATGGACCCGCCGCTGACCTACTCGCGCGTCTCCGCTCAGCTGATCTTCCTGCTGACGCTCGCTGCTAGTAGCGTCCCGGCGGGGAGAGGCGGCTGGAAGAGCCGGGGAGGGGGGAGCTGGGGAGGAGGGGCGTGAGTGAGAGAGAGGTGTGCACGTTTGTGTGTTGTGCGGTGCGCCCAGAAAACGAATTATTGCCTCTAATATGTCTTCTGTGTCGCTGATGTTGTGCCTCTCCTGCACCTGTCGTACGTACTGGTCTAACCGATGTACGTCCAGTACGACGTTCTGCCTGTCCCGGGTGTCGTCTTTCGCGTCGGTGGGCTGCAGTGACACCTGCACGAATCCCGGGCGCTTCGCCCAAAACTCCTCGTACGGCTCTGCAACCTCCCTCAGCACCGCTGAGGTCACCCTGCGGCTCGCGCGCCTTCCTTGCGTTTCCTCAGAAATCGCTCGCACCCGCAACAGTAAGTCCCGAAGAAACCTCGCGGTCGTCACTATGCCCCTGTCGCCGTCAAGGTTTTTCAGCGCTACCTTGGGGCCTGGCGGTTCTTTGGTGGCGGCTACGAAATTTCTAATGGAGGTGTAACGCACCTCCCGTTCCTGGTGAGATCCCTCGACTAACGACTCTACAAAGCCGTCCATCGAGGAACCATATTTAAGTAGTTAATTTTGCAAAATAAAATAAATTTTTTTTGAAACGCTTCACTCAGGAACACTTTTCCGGGTACCGCTCTGTCGCGGGTCTGCCGCCCGCACACCCGGCGGAAGGGTGTCGGTTGACGCCGCCGATCGGCCGGTGCGCGCCGCCCCGTCA
>JAPTSV010000786.1:1244939-1279192 GCA_026979955.1 Megalurothrips usitatus | reverse complement strand
TGGAAACAAGGGCACCACACCACGCCTACCGCTCCCGAGGCTATGCGCCCCGTCCTCGAGAGCCACATTGCAAAAACATTGTAACTCGAGAACCAAGTAAGAGATGCGTTTTAGAGAGATGAGCTTTGCGTTTCTGCAGAGGGCATAGGGTGGGGTGGGGGGGCTGTAAGCGAGTACAGCCACTGGTCTCGAGACTAGGGACCCCGTCCTCGAGGAGCACATAACGACCGATGAAACTCGAGAACTAAGTGTCATATAGAAATGCAGTTTGCGGCACTGCACAAAGGCATCGTAGGGGTATGGCGAACGAATACAGCCTCCGGTCCCGAGACCAGGGACCCCGTCCTCGAGAGTCGTCGAGCAGCGGATCAGTGACTCGAGTGGGTTACGCTCGGTTAGGTTAGTGGAGACCTGGGTAGGTTAGGCTCAGTTAGGTAAGGGTAGTTTAGGAAAGGTTAACGGGCGTTGATGACAAAGAGGCAATGTAATACACGTCCGGCTGCCACATAAGCCACGTAGCTTCGACCGGCCGGAAACAGCGATGGCCCCGCAGGGTCTTCTTTGGCAGAAGACAGCCGCCGGCAGGCCAAATTAGGCGTGCGCCAGGCGTGGAGTGGTGGAACAGTGATTCGCGCTGAGCGAAGCCTGTTACGCCACGACGCGGCCTGGCGTACGCCTACCTTGTGATACCTGTAGAATCATTTGCCTGTGGATCCATTGTGTGGTAGATCAGCACCAGAGATAACAAGGGCTCTATTAACTCATGTGTTTTCTATATTTGGAGCACCAATTTCAGTAATGATGGATCAGGTGAAGGAGTTACAATCTGATACTATGGCAGATATTACAAATCTATATCAAATAAAAAGATATAAGGTAGCAGTTTAGCATCCAGAAGCCAATGGAAAAGTTGAAACATGGATTAGAACTCTAAAACAACAACTGTTATTGTTAGTCGAAGAAGATCAATTGAAATAGCCGGAATATTTACCTTTCATCGCTCAAGCTTACAGAAACTTGGCAAATGATGTATCTATGTGCTCTCCTTATGACATAATGTTCGGAGCTTCTATGAGACCTCCTTTACAAATGGAAAGAGGAACACCTCCATCGCAAGAAGACTGGGATAGCAAATAGGACAGGTATCGATTGTTTGTAAGAAATGCCTTGGAAACAATTCATGAACTAGTCAGAGATTTAAAGAGACGATGTGCAATCAAAATGAAGCAGTATCATGACAGAACAGCAATGCTCTCGCCTTTCAAGAAGGGAGACAGAGTATATTTGTATCAGAAAGTGACAAAGTCTGGACAAATGAGAAATTTAACCTCACCGTGGCATGGACCATATGTCATCTTGTACATCATAAATGACTGCAACGCTCAAATACAGGAGGAAGAAGCACCGCACAGGAAATAGATAGTCCACACTGATAAATTGGCTGCTTATACGCCTCATGATTCTGAAGAAGACTTCTTTGGAGCAGCTTGGTTAAGGTTTGTGTAACATCGTTGAATCTGCAGGCAGTCGCGGTCTAGATACATGAAAAACAATCTGGCAGCTCCGGTAACAAGTGCCGCGAGAATTCAAACGAAGCAAACCAATCAGGCAAGGGACATCGACGATAGTAAACCCTATTATCGGATCGAAGCCAATCAATCAAGATTAAACTGGATCGAAGCCAATCAGAGCAGATCAAACTTGATTTATCCAGATTAATCCGGAATAAACAGAAGCGTTCGACGCCATGGCTCCGAGAGAGTGGATAGCAAGAGAAAGCCAGGCAGAGAAGAAGCAGAGTTCAACGCAGCAAGAAGTAGCAACAGAAAAGGGAAGACCTCCAGTGATTAAGAAAAGGGTTGAAGAAAGATTGCCAGAGATAAAAGCAAGCAGGAAAGCAGAGGATTCAAGAAAAGTGTTCACCAGGAAGAAGTTGTCACCAAGCAGCCTGGATAAAGTCAAGACGACCGTCTTCAAGTGCTTGACCAGGGACAGACTACGGAAAGAAGCCGCCAAGGAGAGAAGGAGCCAAGAGACAATACAGCAGAAGGAAGAAAGTAAGTGGAAAGGAATGGAAGGCCAGTGGAAAGGAGAAGTACTGTAGCAGGGCCGTAGGGGGGGGGGGGGGGGGGGGTCAACCCCCCACCCCTCCCTCCGAAATTCTTCAACGACTAAAAAAAATTCCCGCGCCGAAACCGCTGAGTGGTCCTCGGGGGCCCGGATTTCAATGTTCAAAGCAGGTTAACGATTTTATGAACGTAAAAGTAAGAAAGTATTCGGTTTGAACCGGGGTCTATCTGTCCGGCAATTCGACGCTTCACAAAGCGCGGCTACACCGACATTGTAGGAAAAGGCCGTCCGTATGACTGTCACAAGCTGCGGCGCCGGCCTGCGGGCCACGGGACGCCGAACTGGGAAGCCGAGGCAACAATAACAGAACATTAAAATTTATTGAAACGATATTTAAACGCGATACAACTAACCTTGGTAATGCATGATGCAGATCACAAATTTGCAATTTTTTAGGAGTTATGACACTGTTTGAAACTTTATTGGAAATTTCAAAACAATCGGGGATGTAAAATTTCCTAATCATTGTTCGGAAATTTCCAAAAAAGTTTGGATTTTTCCAAAAATTGAAAATCGAATTTTTATGCATAGAACAGTTTTTTTAGTAAAGTAATCAAATAAAACGCAATAAAACCTGTTTTGAATTTTTTCCAAAAAAAGTTGGACATTTCCAAAAAATTAGGGATACAGAATTTCCTAGCAAGTGTTTGGAATTTTCCAAAAAAGATTCTTACAGTGGAACCTTCTGATATTTTAACCGACGACAGCACATTTGGTTTTCACGAGACGATGACGGCCGCATGGCCGCGGCCAGCCGCGGCTCGTGGGGCCCGCGGGGCCTGCTAACTTGCCAACAATGGTTTCACTGGGGACGCAGAGGGGAGAAACTGATGTTTTTTTAACTATGATTTTAACACTTGTACCTGATGTAATTGTAGGGTGGCATATGAAATAAATTTTTTTTGATAGTTTTTAGTTCATACAGATACAGTGATGGTAATGTGGGTACGGAGAAGTAAAAATATGCAGAGGGGAGGGATGTAGAAGCTAGAGAGCTAGAGAGGCTTGAGAGTGGGAACCCCTTGTAATTTAAACATTGCATTTTTGGATCTAAACTAATAGGATTTTTTGAATGAGAGTTTGTTATTTATTTGATGAAAATATATTATTTTAAAAAGTATGCAATAGTTATTAACGGAGAATGGAAAAAAATAGAAACCTAGGGATAGTTATAATGGGAAGCGAACTCATAGGCTATGAGCGGCAACAATGGTTGGGAGGAGAAGAGAAAAAGCGTAAAAGCCGCTGCAAAGGGCTCCTCGCTCCGCTCGGGCCCGAAAATGTTACACACGACTGCGCACCGAACAGTAGTGCAACACGTTCGGCGCCACGCCTAGAATCCTCAGATACACGTCATAGGGCTCTCACGGACAGCGGAGGCGCCTGGGGTATACATTCGAGTGTCGCCGGAACAAACCAGCGCGAGCTAACTATATTCTCCACTTTTATACGCCGATGAAGAGGTTTTGCCGGTTAATTGTTGTCTTGCATTATGGGTGACATGTTTCTATACTCGCACCAAAAAATCGCGTTAACTAAAACGCATACCGTGACCCGTGAGTGGGCAAAAACCCGTTAACAGGAAGGAACAGCGACACTAGCGCCATCTTGCCGACATAGTCACTATTTCGTTCGGTACGTCCAGAGGGCAGCGTATTCGACCAAGGAACTAGACGTGAGTGAAGTTGGCCACCCACCGAAGTGGCCACGCACCCACCACCAGCCACTAACCATCGCGCGACCTCCTTTCAACCCAGAATTGATTCAAATAAGACGTTCGGCAGCTCCCTGGAATTTTTTCCACCCGAACACCAGAGCAGCAGCGATGCAACGTTGCGAAAGCACATAATATTTTACAAACGTGTACGAATTTCCGATGTTCCCACCATATATACCGCTCTTCCAGGGTGAAAAAATTCCAGCAACAGTTTCTTTGCGTAGTCCGCACTTCACAGTTAAGGGAACCAGCTCCGCAGAATTTTTTCCACCCGAACACCAGAGCGGCAGCCTTGCAAAGTTTCAGATGTCGATAGAATTTTACGAACGTTTGCGAATTAAGGTGGAAAAAATTCTGCGGAGCTGGTTTTCTACACTGCGAAGAGCGGACTACGCAAAGAAACCGTTCCTGGAATTTTTCTACCTTGGAAGAGCAGTTAAGATGGTCGGAACATCGGAAATCCGCCTAAAATCGTAAAATTCTATTCGTTTTCGCAACTTTGCCTCGCTGCGGCTCTGGTGTTTACGTGGAAAAAATTCTGCGGAGCTAGTTTACTACATTGCAAAGAGCGGACTACGCAATGAAACCGTTGGTGGAATTTTTTCCACCTTGAAAGAGCAGTTAAGATGGACGGAACATCGGAAATCCGCATTAAATCGTAAAATTCTACCCGCTTTCGCAACTTTGCAGGGCTGCTGCTCTGGTGTTTGGATGGAAAAAATTCTGCGCAACTGGTTTTCTACACTTTGAAGTGCGAACTACGCAATGAAAGCGTTGCTGAAATTTTTTCCACCTTGGAAGAGCAGGTAAGATAGTCGGAACATCGGAAATCCGCTCACGTTCGTAAAATTCTATCCGCTTTCGCAACTTTGCATCGCTGCAGCACTGGTGTTTGGGTGGAAAAATTCTGCGGAGCTGGTTTTCTACACTGCGAAGAGCGGACTACGCACAGAAACCGTTGCTGAGCCTCTTGAGGCTCACATGAAAGTTCATACAGGAGAGAACCCCTACTAATGTTATGTGTAATAGGAAATTTTCTGCGTATGCTACACTCCTTGCACGCAAAAAAATTCGCACCGGAGAGAAGCCGTACTGGTGTGACATGTGTGGCATGTGTTCCTTCGCACATACACGTACACTCAGCCGACACACGAAAATCCACACTTGAGAAAAGCCATTTATGTTCTTTAGATGTGCGAAACGATTAACAAGATGCGCTTATCTTGAGGCTCACATGAGAGTCCGTACAGGAGGGAAGCCCCACGAATGTGACACGAGAGATAGATAAGAAATGCTTTTCAAGTGCACAGAATAATTCACACGGGTGAGGAGCCGCACTCGTGTGACGTATGTGTCCGTTAAGAGAAAGAGAAGGGGGGGGGGAGTGACTAACGCTTGTCCACGCTACTGAGAGGGACTTACCTTGTGTCGCATGTTTTAAGAAATTTAAGACTCCTTCCTAACGCGCCAGGCATCAAATTAATGTTCACTCACAAGGGGACGGCACCAACCCGTAATTCCCAAAATCGTCGAAAAAAATAATTTAGCTTCGTCACCATCCCTATAGACCGACTGAACCAGAAAAAGGGCCAAATTTCATTTTGAACCGTTTAAAATTTTTTTAAACTTTCAAATATAGCTAAAATGGGCCAAAATGAGAGTTGTCCCAAATCTTCAGGCAAACACTCGATTCCATGGTTTTTTGGGTCGCTGAACACGAAAATGTCATCCACGTCACGCTCGCACGCAAATTATCGCCTCAAATTCGAAAACACAAACAATAATACGGTAAAACGCCGCACGGGCGCCGATCTACGAGGCCGTAGCTACGCTTTTAACCTGACGGCATGGCATACACCTACCTTGGCCCATCAGCGGCTGTCGAATTTTATACCACTGATGAAAATTGGCTACGAAACCATTAAAGCTGCGCTGTCCCTGTGCATTCCTTAAAACATTAGTTTCTATTCAGAGTTGGCATATCCGACAACACTTGTTTTGGACTCGTAGACGTCATTTTCAGCATTAAAAGGTCTTGGACGGCATTTCGCACTCGAACTATACATAACATAGGTTACTTAAACATTTAAACCTCCGATGACACCGTATTTTAATACCTTCCTCGAACACTCTATCTGAAAAGTCTGACGCCATCGTCACACCTCTCCTTGCACATGCCTCTCGCAAAGTATGGTCGAGGTATCTAAAATTGGTCGCGTTTTTTTTTCGAGTTTGAGGCGATTATATGCGTGTAAGCGTGACGTGGATGACAATTTCGTGTTAAGCGACCCAAAAAAACATGGAATCGAGTGTTTGCATGAAGATTTGGAACAACATTCATTTTGGCCCATTTTAGCCATATTTGAAAGTTTAACATTTTTTTTAAACAGGCCAAAATGAAATTTGGGCCTTTTTTCTGGTTCAGTCGATCTATAGGGATAATGACGAAGCTAAATAATTGTTTTCGACGATTTTGGGAATTACGGGTTGGTGCCGTCCCCTTATCAGGGATGCGAATTTGGGTGCTGTATTTACCGAGGTGCGAGTCGAATGTATTGTGATTTGATTGATGTTCACACTCAATTCTTCTGTACAATTTCGTCCAGAATTGCGTACGAATTTACGCATACGCAGCATACGTACTAATTCGTACTTAAATTATGTACAATTTTGAAGATTTGTTCACAGTTGCGTACAATATTGTACATAACAACGTATGAATTTGTACATAAGCTGCGTATGCACAACTTCGTGCACAGTTCTGCACAAAATTGTACAGAAGCATTTAGCGTGTTGTTTTATGTTTCTCCAATGGGTTAACGTGAAAATTTGCATGTCGTTCTTGATCGTTTTAATTTTTTTTCAATTAAAGTTCATTGAATTTTGCGGAGGGCTATTTTTAGGCACGGAGTGAAACGGAGTTGCCTTATCGTCTGACCGAATTGGACTTTTTTTTCTTTTAAGCATTGCCCTTATGGCCCTCTATACGAATTATCTGAAACTATGCACATGAACGAAGGATACTTCTGAAGGGCACGCTGACGTATTTTTACACTTTGATAAAGCATCCACGTGGCCGAAAAATCGATTTAAAAGTCAGCTGTCTCACTTCTTATGGCAAAAGAAAGGGACAGAACTATACGCGCCTTTAGGGTCCACAGACCCAATTGCTGTAGATCGAGAACGAGGCAAAAATTCAAAAATCTGTCTAACAGAAATATCGAGGGTGACCGGGCAAGTACAGCAAACCAACTTTTATACTTATAAAATGTAACAGTTAGCGTAAAAACGCATTTGAAATTCAGCTATCTTACTCCATCCAATGGCAAAAGAAAGGGACAGAGCTACCCCTGCTCGGCTCGTCAGCTGGCTGCATCCGATATTCCATCCTTTTCTAGACCACCACCAAATCTTCTGTCCTTTTTTGTTGCGCAGCCCTCGCCGGGTACCCATTGCCGATGTGCCGAGCCGAGCCGGGGCCTGGCCGAGCCACGGCTACGAGAGCGGCGACTCAAGGCAGGAGGACCGTTGCGGTGGGACCCTAACCTTCCCCTCTACCCTAGAGTACGCGCAACAAGCCAAGGGACCCGAGACTCAGAGCGAGGCGTGCATTGACGGGCCGCCGGGCCAAGCCGGGCGGGGACAACACCTTGCAGGCCAGGGCTGGGCGGCCCGCGTATGAGAATAAAACGGTGCTCTGACCGTTACTGTAAAACTGTAATTTTAAAACTGCCCCGCTCTATTACAAAACTATCACAAACCATTAAATATGATTCAATTTTAAAAAACAAAATTAAATAAACTCATAAAACTTAAATAGGCGGTAACGTAACCAACCCAAACCCGTGCGTAACTCCGGGCCTACCAGTGTCTCACAGAGTGAGACAGTATCTACAAATCTACAAAATGCCTAATCATGTGCAAAACTTCGGGCCTACCAGTGTCCCACTTAGTAGGACAGTATTTTTTTACTCCTGCAGTACCTTGTGCAGTACCCCTTATCTGTGATGAAGCGCAAGTGTGATTAGTGAAAAATACTACCTCTGAGGCAGCAATGACCATTGCTGTTGGAGCTTTCATCACGGATACCTGCAATGAACATCACAAGGGGAACTTCATCGCACCTGAGTGTAGCAAACTCATCGGAGATAACTGTGGTCGGTTTTAGTGGGCAGTAGGCGCTGCAAAAAAAGTTTCATCGAAACGTGAGAGCGACACCTCGGGACAACCCCTTGTGAGAAAAATTTTTGAAGGGGCGTAACTGCGCAACGGTGCGTTTCCGGCCTTCAAGTGTCCTGTCTCAAATTACTCCTATTTGGACCCCCTATCAGCTCTTACCGCTGTACATAATTACGCGGGGGGCCCTGTTCATTACGAAGTATACACCCTCAAAATTGTAGGCTTGAATCAAGAATTTGTCCCCGAGAATGTCGAAATGCTTGGGTCAAGCGTACGCATTTAACGTGATACAAGGCGTATGCTTGAATCGTGCATCCACATTCGGGGTGATGATTGATTCAAGCATACGCGGTGTTCTCGTGATTCAAGCAAACAATTTTGAGGGTGTATGACCGCCATTACGATGCTGTTTATTACAAGCAAGCGTCTTACTATACCTGAGTGAACATCTCCATGACCAGACGCCGCTTCGCTCTTGAAGATGTCCGGGGCCCGAGCGGCTGGTGGTACCGAGAGCGTGAGGTGCTGCTTGTGTGCACTTCCGCCCCTCCCCCCCCCCTTTCACACACATACACGCATGCGTGTCGGTCGGACTCGACCACCCCGCCGCCGCCGGCCACATTAAATTATCCAGCACTCCCGCCGATCAGCAATGCGCGCGACACGCAATAAGCAAGGCTGCCGAGGCGCCGCGAGCGCCGAGTCCCTCATTACTCAATCGTCAGCACACTAGGTGGTAGCCACGCTTCTCCGGGAGGGCAGCGCGCGCAGCGGGTGAGCACCTCAGGAGGCCGCGCGAGTAAGTCACGCCCACGGCTTGCTTGGCACGCATGCTGACGTGGCTCACTTGAAAATGAACAAGCTTGCCCATCCTCGAGGCAGGAACCACTTCGCACACCTTCGCGGCAATCACGAGTTATCATACCTCGACGTTTCCTAAAGTTTATGATGATCCCTGGTCTTCTCCCTCGACCAAATATGCATTAAATAGACGATTTCGATGGGACCGCTACGGCAACGCCAGGAAGATGAACGGAAGAACAAACGCAGACCCACTGCGCGTGCGCAGACGAGAAAGCGAAGCTGCGCATGATCAGTAGACCAGCTCATGTTCTTCCTCTCATCTTCTTGCCGGATTCAGTGACGTCAGTAGTCACACCGAAATTGTCTATTAACAATGAAGTAAATGCCAATAATCCACATCTCACCTGGTTATCACGGGTAATCATGTGTACACCCTGGACCAAGTGGTTCCGCCCTCGCTCGTCCCATCATCAATCGGTGCCAGCTCCGTTTCACCGGCACCTCACTTCGGCAGGGGTACATGGCAAGCTCTGCCTGCTGGCAGCGCTCAGGAATCTGGGTGGACAATGACTGGTTCGTGCTCTTATTTTCGCTCTTCGCATTGTTTTCTGCGGCATTCTGACGCCATACACTGTTAGAAAAAATACTGTCCCACTCTGTGAAACACTGGTAGGCCCGGAGTTTCGCACGGGTTTGGGTTGGTTACGTTACCGTATATTTAAGTTTTATGGGTTTCTTCTCAGTTTTAAAATTACAGTTTTACAGTAACGGTCAGTGCACAGCTTTATTCTCATACGCGGGCCGCCCAGCGCTGGCCTGCAAGGTGTTGTCCCCACCCGTCTTGGCCCGGCGGCCCGACACTGCACGCCTCGCTCTGAGTCTCGGGTCCCTTGGCTTGTTGTGCGTACTCTAGGGTAGAGGGGAGGGTTAGGGTCCCACTGAAACGGCCCTCCTGCCTTGAGTCGCCGCTCTCGTAGCCGTGGCTCGGCCAGGCCCCGGCTCGGCTCGGCACATCGACAATGGGTACCCGGCAGGGGCTGCGCAACAAAAAAAAAAAAGGAAGATTTGGTGGTGGTCTAGAAAAGGATGGAATATCGGATGCAGCCAGCTGACGAGCCGAGCAGGGCTAGCTCTGTCCCTTTCTTTTGCCATTCGATGGAGTGAGAGTTGAATTTCAAATGCGCTTTTACGTTAACTGTCACATTTTATAAGTTTAAAAGTAGGTTTGCTGCACCTGCCCGGTCACCCTCGATATTTCTGTTAGACAGATTTTTGAATTTTTGCCTCGTTCTCGATCTACAGCAATTGGGTCTGTGGACCCTAAAGTCGCGTATATTTCTGTCCTTTTCTTTTGCCATAAGAAGAAGTGAGACAGCTGACTTTTAAATCGATTTTTCGGCCACGTGGATGCTTTATCAAAGTGTAAAAATACGTCAGCGTGCCCTTCAGAAGTATCCTTCGTTCATGTGCATAGTTTCAGATAATTCGTATAGAGGGCCATAAGGGCAATGCTTAAAAGAAAAAAAAGTCCAATTCGGTCAGACGATAAGGCAACTCCGTTTCACTCCGTGCCTAAAAAAGTCCAATCCGGTCAGACGATAAGGCTACTCCGTTTCGCTCCATGCCTGAAAAGTCATTAATTAGCAGTAAGTGCTGCTAACCAATGAAAATGGCTGTCGAACGAAAGTGGTTACTCATTTAAAAATGATAAAAACCATTTGGGAATGACTAAGGTCGACGTAAACGGATTTCAAAACAGATTTGTAGTTTCAGAATTACGAATCATTGATGATCTTACTATTTTAAAGAGTATTTTACGTTTGTAAATGGGCTTAACCGTTTCTCATAAACAGCCATTAATTTTTTTTTTAAACAGTGTATTGATGACAAAGGACAGCCCTTTTCAGCTCGTCCCCACACGTTTCGGTAGAAACGGACAGGCTCGTAGTCTGATGCCGACTGAACGTTCGTCCGGACGTCTGTTCGCTGACTTGTCGTTTACACAGAAACTTCAAATTTGGAGGATGACGTATATAACAAGGGTAAATGACCTCGATATTCTTGGTACGCCCGCCAATTATTCCCTAAAGTATTTTCAAACAATCTTGGTATTCTGAATATTCTTAGAATTCTTAAGTATTCCCAGATATTCTCACATATTCCTCAATATTCTCAAGTATTCTTTGATATTCCGAGATATTCTTTGGTATTCTTGGGTATTCTGAGGCTGAAAAGATTGGCGGCATCAAAGCTTTCTCGTCCCAGAGAATAATCAGAGCATATCAGCAACCCCTAAACGTCTAATTCAAATATTTGAGCGCGCATCGTGTGTTTCTTCCGGTCCTCCCTATTCCTCTCGTTTTCCCACGTTCCCAACGCTCCCGTTTGTTAAAAGACCTGTGATTGGCTTTGAGTTGGCTCAGCCAGCCAATAAGGTCGAAGAAACCGACGACTCTTCTTCGCTCTTTTCTACTTTTCTCGCCACTACGACAGGCTCACAGCAAAGGATGTTGCTAGAAGATGGAACCGTGTTGAATCTAAAGCAAGGGAGAAATATAAGATTAGGATTTTTTTTTGAACTGTTCAGATGGAGATTCACGTTTGATGAAATGTATGCAAATGTCTACATTCTCTGGCAACAGTTCCCAAGCATGGGAATGGTTCAAAGCTAAACTTGATGTAAGCTTTATTTGTGTGCAAGATCACTACCACATTGCCACTAAAATGAGGACCAGAGGGTTTGTCCCATCCACCTTAATCCCAATGGGCAACTATTGTGTCTCCCCTTCATTCCTTCGCGAGCTGATAAGAGACAAATTGAGCAGAGACAAACATAATCTCTGTGAAGGTGACCTGAATCTAACTGACAAAATAAACTTCAGGGCAATGGAAAAAATGTACCACGAAGATATTTGTTCCCTGCTGTTGCAAAGAGATCCAGCAAGTATTGCTACGGTCACATTTTTATATATTGCAAGAGATGTTGTTACCTTTTCTTGGACAAAACCTTTTCACCACAGGAACGCATCTTTAAAATTTGGACGTGGGTGTTCTTCCTACGAATTTGGCGTGACTGGCTGCAAAAGAGTGGTTTTTCACTGGCAGACAATTTTATTACAATTAATACATTTTTCTGCATTGAAATTAATGCACATGCTTTGATTTTGCTAATAATTTTTTTGAGGAACTCCAATGAGGATCATTTGTTTATGACATGACCTTTCAGCAGTCAGAGCTGTGAGGCATACATTCGCCTGATGAGATCTCTCACAACAACACAATGTACAGTGGTTAATTTCTCTATGCTGGAGCTGTTGTACAGGGTTAGAAGAATTGAGTTTCAAACTGAAATGGAAGTAAAGCTTGGAGACAAATTTTGTTTTTCCTCAAGTCATAGAGCATCAAGACCGAGCGCACAAATACCAGTGCTCCACAAGTTGCCCACCGATGAAGAGATTGAAGAAAGCATTGGAAAGGCAAAAGAATGTGCACTTCTAAGAGCCAAAACCCTTGGCATGCATTACTCCTCAATTCCAGATCTTTCATTTAATCTTCGTTCATTTAACATTGAAATCGAAGATGAATTTGAAGGATTAGTCACAGTGGTGGATGATTTAAATATAGAAAGTGAGTCTTCGGATAATGGCCGATGAAGAGATGAAGAATTCGATGAAGAGAATTTATTGGAGCGTGAAGATCAAGATTTCCAAGAGGATATTTGCATTATATCTAGTGGTGCTCTTGGTGTCAAAACTTTTGAGCAAGTGTCACTTTCTCCTGATAGTGCTTTTGTGAAAGTGTCAGATGGTTTTGAAAACCCTGCTATTATTAAGAAGTCCACTTTGATGCGATTACTCAGTGATGGAGACTGTAAGGTCAGCAGTGATCGAATCTATTGCTTCAAGACTCCGGCAAATACCACAAAACAAGTCAAACCCAGCGACTTAGAATCTATGTTGTTTCAAGCTGAGGACATTTTTGAAGATGACTGGTGCGTGTTTTCTACTTCAGACCAGAAATCATTTTTGATTGGCAAAATATTGTCTTTTGGATATTTATCAGGTGGTTCAAAGAAAGAACTTCGGTACTCAAAAAGGTCAGCTCCAGTGAAAGCAAGTAATAGTCGTGATGTGGGTTGTTTGTGTTCTTAGTACTCATTAAGAGGCAATGCTCTAATCCCTGACTACACCTTCTCACAGGGTTTTCATAGCATAGCTTACTATGTATGCACAATCCCTAGACCTTCTATAACTGAGGGCAAATTTTACACCACAAGGATTGTTGAAGGTGAAGTGAAGTCATTGTTTAAGAAGAAAGTTTCTCGCAAGTCAAAGTGATTTTGTTTTTAGAGCTGTGACATTTCTCTTTTCAATGTTCCTACTAATTTACCTTTGAAGTTTTCTCATTTAATTGTAGTAATTTATGTGATGTTATATTCTGATGTAGTTCAACACTTTCTAGGTATCTTACAAGTTACTTATTTTATTTGGTATACTCTGGTTTGTCATTGTAAGAGTTCCGTAGCCGATGGATAAACTGATAAATATCTTGTACCTACTGCTCTGTACCTGAGTATTTTAATATTCATATCAGTAAAAATTATGTTAGCCATTCAGGTAGTTTATTTGAAGACTCATGTCCTGTATCTGCTCTGTTACCTGAATATAGTAATAAGTTATTCATATATTTTAAGTATTTTGATGAGTAGGCTATCGTAGTCATTGAGATAGTCCATTTGCAGACAGACTGATATCAATGTTACCTGAAATTGTAATATTAATATCTGAAAGTACTATGATAAGTACGCTTTTGTTGCAGAATGACTGATATACCTGCAAGTTTTATAATTAATATTACCGCTAGGGAAACTGTTGTAGTTTGAATTTCCAAGTGTTAATACAGCCAAACCAAAATTTTACTGCGTCTGTTTTTATTACACACCAGCACCCTCGGCCCTTGCCCTTGACTAAATGCCTTCCTCGAGTGAAAGTATTGCAGCTTGGTCTTTTCTGAAGTTTCTGAACGATATTCTCATATATTTTGCTCGATATTCTCTGATATTCTCTGGGTATTCTCAGTATTCTTTGATATTCTCACAGTATTCCCAAGTATTCCAATATTCCTGAGATTCTGAAGTATTCCCATGTATTCTGAGGTATTCTCACGGAATATATTCTTGGTACAGGAAAAATTGAGGTCGTTTACCCTTGGTATATAAAAGTACGGTGACAACAATAATTGCAAGATAATTTTTAAATTTTGTCGCGTTTCTGTTATATAAGAATTGTCGATTTGTTCGGGTGCACTGTAAATCGTAGGGTGAGGTTCCTCACCCTTAGAAGGGCGAGCAATTGGACTCAAATTTCTGTACTTTTTAAGAGCGAGGTTCAAAAAGATCACCTAAGTTGGGTGATGTTATTAGAATTGTCGCCCTAGAACGGCGATGTTTGAGGTACGTTTCCCTTTTAGGGCGAGGTTCATTTCCCTAACAGAGTAATGGCAAGTCCATCGCCCTAAACAGGTGACTCACACCTGCATCGCTCAAATTACGTGATAAACCTCACCCTTCGTTTTTCAGTGGTTGGCCGCTTCGTGTGGTGCGCCTACGAGGCGCACTCCGTCGGAAGTCGGAGATGTGTACCACCGGCAGGCCAAGCTCTACAATTTGTCCCACCTTTCCGTTACAAATAGTCCCAATGTTAAAAACGTAACATGTCATCGGACAAAATTGTCCCCTGGACATTTAGGGTGCTCTGACAGCTCTGACAAAGGGAGGCCGCCAAGTGTAAGTCTCCGATTTCGACCAAATTTTGTAGGTCGACTCTAAAGTGTTAAAAGATCATGGGATAAAAATATTACGCGCATAATTTCATTTTAAGGAGGTCAAAACAATTGTCAAAGATTTGGAAAATACTACATAACGCCATTCCAATCACTGATTCACAGCCTCACTCGTCGTGTTCAGGTGCGGAACGAGCTAGAGACTTGGGGTTTGTGGCATTCGATTTGTCTCGTCGTCAATTAGGAACCGAGAAACTGTCAAGTCTGAAAACAGTCGACTCCCTCAGATGCTGCAGCAGGTGTCAGGGAGCAAACCAGGGTATTCTTGGCCATTAACTGGAACGGAAAGCGGAACAGCTGAACGAGGCGCACGACGACTTTTTCTTCGGGAACCGACCCTGCCTAAAATTCTCTCGGGAATTAAAAGTCATACCGAAACGGACCCCTAGGTGCTGCTGCAGGGGTCGGTGGGCAAACCAGGGTCGACCTGCAAAATTTGGTCGAAATCGCAGACTTACACTTGGCGGCCTCCCCTTGTGAGCATGTATGAACACAATGGGATGCTTATCATTGGAGTGTACTTTTTACGTAAATGAATATCATATGTAATACACAAGAGAGATGACAAACAATAAATGTTAAACAGTTTTCTCTTCGACAATTTAAAGTTACAACAGTCGCACCGCTTGACTAGTACTCAAACTCCGGATCTGAATACTAGGAATTAGTTTTTTTTTCTAATGGGAAAGAACCTTTTGCGTGCATTAACCACGCCAGTCAGCTCTGTTCATTCTTATACATTCCTTTGGACACTTATTCATTTCGTTACATTATCTTACATTCTCTGACATTCATGCATTCATCACATTCTTTCATGTACTCATAAATTTATTTCCATTCTTACAACAACCTCCCGCATTCTACGTACATTCTCGACTATCTTTAAATTAAACGGCAGAACATTTTAACATATCCGCACACATCATGCATTCAGCATATCACATTAACACACATTCTCACGCAGTCAGCGTAACAAATTTACATACATTCTCACACATCCAGCACATACCGATATACACTGCTGAACTAAGTTAGCCGCGCACTTTTTGCAAGGGCTGCCATTTCGTTTCTAGTCTGCATAGAGGCAAGAGTTGATCTTTAGAGCTGTGCAGTAAGGGTCCGTGACTTCGTATTGATTTCGTTTCTTCGAAAAAGCATATGTCCGTCGGATTGTATATGTCCCCGGCATAAGTCGCGGTGTTAAAATTTGCAAGAAAGGTTCATTCCGAACGAGTTTCATAAAAAATGTAACGCTCCATGCCGCGTAACGTCCGTTCGTGTGGTTCATATGTAGCGTTCCGTGCCTCCGAAATATACCCCATTTGTAACCGCTTAATTTAGTCGTGGTTTCTGCAGAAAATGATCCT
Organism: Megalurothrips usitatus; assembly: GCA_026979955.1. Lineage (NCBI taxonomy): Eukaryota > Metazoa > Arthropoda > Insecta > Thysanoptera > Thripidae > Megalurothrips > Megalurothrips usitatus. The sequence continues at coordinate 1,263,154 of JAPTSV010000786.1, read as the reverse complement.
GTAACTGCACGAGTGCTCTATTTTAACCACATTTGTGTCACGGCATACTTCTCTGGTACTTATTTTATCCGTCATTTTCTTAATGGGGCCTTGGTGCTCGGGGTGTTCGTTCGTTGACGTTCCGTCGCGGGCGTGAGGTTGAAGAAAGGAACCGGGAGGGGGACGGTGGGTTCCGGCCGTCAGGGAAGATAGGAATCCATTTACCAGACGTGTATTGCGGGCGAGCATACCCGTCAGGCGTTACAAGGGAGGAGGGAACACACTGTACAAATATTTCTTCACGTGACAATGTATATTGATGACGAACATCTGTCACCTAAATATATCGTCACTTTTTTCGTCATTTCTGGGCTAAACGCTCCAAAAACTTATTTCCAATCATTCCCAGATACAATTGATTTTTGTGCCAATTTTCCGTCTCAACGTGTGTGACGGAAAAATCTTGATTTGAGAGTACATTTTTTGTAGTAACGAAAAATATTTTCACAGTGCACGAAAGCAGGTGGCACGAAACGTTATGTATACGGGGGTGAAATGGGTACGGATCGTTAGATGAAAGTAGCACGGGACGTTCACAGTAAATTCTTATGCAGTATTTCTGCATTAGTTGTGCACAAATTAATCCATAATTGTGGACAAATTATGCATAATTATGCACAATATCATGCATAATTGTGGTCAAATTATGCATACCTTCTGTATGCACAGAAGCGTCCATACTTATGCACGAAAATTCTCCATAAGAGTTTAGTGTGATTAAGTGTAACGTTCCGTGTCTTTCTCTCATATTAATTTTTAGTCTCTAAAAACGCACTCTGAGTTCGACTACGCTCAGGCGGCGTTGACAAGGCCCTTCTCTTTCTAATAGGAGAAAAACGCGATTTTTATGGCAATTTTTTTCAAACATTTTCTTTCGTAAACACTGTAAAAAAATTCAGTCGTTTAAAAACGAAGATTGTTTGATTAATTGGGAACTGAAGACCTTCGTTTTTAAACGAATATTTTTACGAAGATTTCGTTTTTTAACGAAAAACATTAGGGCTTTGTAGGTCCCTTCCATAGTACAGAGGGCAAATAGCCTCAATTTTAGAGGATTACTCTGCGTTATGTTTTCTTCATTTCATCCTAACTATGAGGACGTCAATTTAGCCAATCATACGCCTGATAACTGGCTATCGTTCGCAAGAAAATTTGGTTAATTTACGAAGTTTCCTTGATTAATTTAGTTTCCTTAAAAAGTCGTTTAAAAACGACAATCCCTTACAGTGTATACTTTGGCAACTGCTCTCATTCATTCTCATACACTCTCCCACATTCCATCACAATCCCATACATTCTCATACACTGCAAAGTCCTTACGGATGATTTGCGCAGCCGTAGTACGGATGTCGGTACGGATGAATTTGCCCATAATACAGATGCTTTCGGTTTGTACTACGGATGTTTTCGTACCGGTATCATACAAGTAAAACGTCCGTATGTTACAAATGAGAAAACATCCGTAATTCACACCAAAAGCATCTGTATTACAGACAAATCTATTCGTAACGACATCCTCTTGCCTTAATACGGCTGCACAAATTCATCCGTAATACGGCCACATTTTGTTTGTAAGGACTTTAGAGTGTAAATTCCATCGCATTCTTATCCATCTTGTCACATTCTCCGACATTCCATTCTTAAATCAATCCCTCACATTTTCCTAACATTCTCGACAATCTTTTACATACACACACAGAACATCCTTTTACATTCAGCACATTCTTCATTTAGCTGTACACGTTTTCAGGCAGTGGGTCACCCCTTGCGCGAAGCCTGTTACGCCACGACACGGTCTGGTGTACACCTTGTACGCCTACCACGTTATTATTATTCGGGTAATCAAACATCAGACTCATTATGGTGTCCGAGAAATAAGACGCAACCACTGCTCTCTCCTCTGCTCTTAAATATGGACTAATTGTTCGCCACCGAACACTTTTTGGGTAATTTCCTGAACAGTTCAGGGAACGAGCACACCAGGTTCGTCCCCGACCGAACGAAAAATGTGCTCGGGTCGTTTGTGACCGCTCGAACTCGAACATGTTCGCACATCTTTAGTACTATGTGTGAACCCTGGCTGCTACTGCGAACGGCGAGCGAAATCTAGAGAGGAGAGAAAGAAATGTCGAATTCGGTCACCGGAACGTGTGCTTGTGTCATGTAACGCCGGACAACCGCCACCGTCAACCGTCATGCCGAAGTGGAAATTCTCAGTAAGGTCAGTGCAGCTAATAAAATCACATCGGGCAAGTCAGAAAGAAAACCACAGTTTTGCATCTTTGTTACCTTTGCTGCCGAAGGACCGTGACAAAAAATTTATGGTGCTAAAATACGTCTTATCACGTCAACATTTATTACACGGATCTCGGTGACAGGCTGCACTCACCAGCGTCAGAAGTGCGCTGTTTGTTTTTTCTTCGCTGCGCATGTGTTTTTTTTTTACCTTCGACAAATTAGCCGGTGTGGTTGCAGTTTTTTGGGCCCGAGCGAAGCGAAGCCCCTTTGCATCGCGTACGGCACTTCTTTTTTTCTCCCGCTGGAGGCGTCATTGTAGTCACACTCGGGGCCCAATTTTCGTTCCCCGCTGAGACGTGGCGCCACATAACTGAGGCAGGAATAGAGAAGGCGCCACCGAAGTCAGGCAGGAAGGAGAAGACCGCCACTCCAACACTGCCAACTTCATAATTACATATTATTGAGCGGTATATTTACATCTAAAATACACGACTGACGTTACATGACGTTTCACTGCACATCCTTCTTACACTCGCGCCAAATTTCGGGTCCTAACTGAACTAAATCTGAATATTTTTCAAATGGCTCTTCATTGCCAAACAGTATTGTTATCAATTTGCCTATCCCTGCTGTGTGCTCTGATCGGCCCACCGCGGCAGCGATCTGCCAGGGCTTGTGATGGTCATTCGCGCGAAGTCTATAACAACGTCGTTGTGGTCGCGCGGTGAGTCGGTATACAGTTACAGTATTTGGTAAAATAGTTCCATAATTTATTGATGTAGAATAAATGTAAAAACTCGTTTTTCTGTTAACAAGGGGCACGATGCCCTTCCTTGGGAATGATGACCAGGAGTCGAAGAGTCACCGCAACACCGCAAAGAGACCGTCCACTGTCACCGTGTCTGCAAGTAGCGTTCGAGAGGAGTAAATTTAATTATATCATAGAACTCGTCTTTATTTGTCAGTTGAAATCTTTTCATGTCACTTAAAAACCGCTGTAAGTAAAAGAGACGAATCAATTGAATCATTTTTTACCCGCTTTTTCATTTAAAAATAACAAACCTCAATTGAAATTGAATTGCAACCGCTTAACACAAAAGATTTCGCACGCAGAAAAAGGTTTAAATAAAGCTCACCTTAAAAACAGGTCCGAATTAAAAATTACGTACATTGATGCCGCGCGTTCTTCGTAGCGCTAACAAGACTTCCTCCGCAGGGCACAGCAGGAACAGGCAGAGAACGGACAGGTAGCCGGGTAAACGTTGTACGATTACGTTCGAATTTGGTATGTGCGCATTTTAGTTCTACTGCAATTTATTAAACCCTGTGTGATGAATTTTGGCTGAGCGATAGCGAAGCCCTGGACCGACTGGGTCCAAAATGTTTTGTCTGTCTGTCAGTCTGCACCCAAAAAAGGCCGTTCTTGGTTCAAGTCCAGAACAATACTCGGTTTTGTGTTCTCGGAGTTTGTACTCGGCACGGATGCAAAATGTGCTTGCCGTAGCCGAGAACCATGAGCCTCCATCCGAGAACATGCTCTCGATAAACCCGTCTCCGCAGCGCTCGGATCTCACTCAGTCTCGCCGCAGCGGCCACCAGTCGCCTTGGTGGCTTAGTGGGTTCCGTGCCTGGAGGCTGGCTAGTAAGTCGGGTTCGGTCGTGGGTTCGATCCCCGCCGATGCGTAACCAGTTTTCCCAGCATAGTATCGTTGATACTATATTTAGATTGACGAAGCTTGGGAGTGGACTGGGGTCAGCAATCACCCCGGGAACGACGGAGCCAATTTTTTAAAAAACATAAATTTCTTGTGTTGGTGTGGTGACAGTCCGTCTCATCCGACACGAGCATGAGCGGCACCGCAGCGCGGGTCGTAGCGCGTGTGCTTCTTGACGCGCGCGACCGGGGTTCGTGTCCCGGTCGCTTCCTCGGCTTTTAGAGGAAAACTCCACATTTAGTGTGGGACTTAGCCTTTTACCGCATCTTTTGCCGTTTTTGGTCGAGTACAAATTGTTCTCAACGTCGCCAAGAACATGTTCTCGCACGCGGCCATGTGGATTTTTTCGCACGTCCGAGAACACAATACGACGAGACCAGAACACGCGAAATTTCGGGAACATTCTGAGATCGTGAGGAGTGCAATAATTTCAAACCAAGCTAATTTATGAAGAGCAACCGGTGCAGCCGACTCGATCTTTCCCGCCACTTTTCGAGAACATTTTCATCTTGAAAAGTGTATATTGTTCTGGACGACATTAAGAGCAAAATGATCTCTTACCAAGCCCATTTTTCTTATTTCGAGAACCAGCTTTTTTGGGTGTGTCTGTCGTTGTGTCTGTCCGCGCGATTTCTCGAGAACGGTTAGTCGTAGAAGGCTGAAATTTGGACCATATCTTCCTACCAGCATATCAGAGTCAACCTCACATTAAGGGCACCGTATCTTGGGTAGTTTCTTAGAAAATTTTTACAATTGGTATAAAATACCAAAAATAAATTATAGGGAAGATTGCGGGGGCGCAGTCCTCTACTATCCCCTCTCACGGCCAAACGAAGACCCCTATCCAAATTTGCTATAGAACCGACCCTCCGTGGAATGGGACAAGGAATACAGGCTTGTGCATAGTAAACCCCTCCGCGCTACCCCGTGCTTGAGATCCAAGATGGCGTCCGTTTGAAGTAAACATTTGGGAATATCTGAAGAACCGAGCCACCTAGCGAGGTGCGGTTTGCAGCGCTGGCCATCGTAGCGGTTTGGCCATCATTGCGATCTTTTCGCAATGGCACCGGGCTCGAGACCACGCACCCCGTCCTCGAGAGCCACTTTCCATCTTTTAAACGGTACGGTCTAGCGTCGTGCGGTTTTCGACATTGGCCTTTGCGGGCCGCGGCAAAGGGGAACATGGGTGCCACACCAGGACAACCGCTCTCCAGACCACGCACCCCATGCTCGAGAGCCAACTTCTATCTTTCGAACGGTAGGAGGTACTGACTTGCGGTTTTCGACGTTGGACTTTGCGGGCCGCGGCAATGCGAAACAAAGGCACTACGCCACGCCTACCGCTCTCGAGACCTTGCACCCCGTCCTCAAGAGCCACATCGAAAAAAAATTGTTATACGAGTACCAAGTAAGCTATGCGTTTTAGAGAGATAAGTTTTGCGTTACTGCAGAGGGCATGGGGGGGGGGGGGCTGTCAACGAGTACAGCCACTGGTCTCGAGACTTGGGACCCCGTCCTCGAGGGCCACATGTAACGACCGCCGAAACTCGAGAACTAAGTGTCATAGAAATGCGCTTGCGGCACTGCACAAAGGCATCGTATGGGTGGCGAACGAATACAGCCTTCGGTCTCGATACCAGGGACTGCGTCCTCGAGAGTCGTCGAGCAGCGGATCAGTGACTCGAGACGGTTACGCTCGGTTAGGTTAGTTGGGACCTGGCTAGGTTAGGCTCAGTCAGGTAAGGGTAGTTTAGGAAAGGTTAACGGGCGTTGATGACAAAAAGGCAATGTAATATACGTCCGGCTGCCACATGAGCGTAGCTTCGACCGGCCGGAAACAGCGACGCCCGCAGGGCATCCTACTGACTGTTTGGCCCCGCAGGGTTTCCTTGGCAGAATGGTGCTGCACATATAGGAATAATGTGTTGGAACCTCCTCCCCTCCCCCCCCCCCCCAACACCACCACTGGCCTTCACCGTTGACTAATTATTCGCCATCCTGGCTAAAACATCGATATTGAAGACAAAAAAAAAACTGGGTGGACATGCAAAGCTTGGTGTTGATCTCGTTGCTGCAGTTTAAAGGGCATTCCCTTACCGGTGCGAAAGTGTGTAAATTAAGATTTACAATTAAGTTACTCACGAGGAATAAAAAGGTAATTTATAAATAAGAAGAAACATAGTTTTGGTTAGTTACAGGCATTTAAGTTAAATTCATAAAATTTCTACTTGGTTGGAGCTAAACAGCGGTAAGACAAATCATAAGTAAGCAACACATTCACATATTGCATTGACAAATACATTGTACAAATAAATTGAGTAAGGTTCAGTCAATTTAAACATCACTAATCAGGGGAAAGGGAATGAATCAGAAGCAATAAGGCTAAATTTAGAGTCACATTGAAGTCCAGAGCATCTAGTAGACGATTCCAGTGTGACTGCTGACGTCACTTAATCCGGTAAGATGATAAAAGGAAGAACATAAGTAGGTCCACTGCTCATGCGCAGCAAGTTCGTTATGTCACGCAGGTGGTCTGTGTTTGTGTCTTCCCCTTTGTGCCATACCCAGTGACGTCACCAGTGACAACGAAAGGTCTATTAACAGGTACAGAACATGGTAGTCGTACGCCAGACCGCGTCGTGGCGTAACAGTCTTCGCTCATCGCGAGTCACTGATTCGCCCATCAATCCCACTCAAACAGTCCTTACCTACCCTTGACTACCTGAGCCCAACCTACCGAGGCCTCCACTAACCTAACCGAGCGTTACCTGCTCGAGTCACTGATCCGCCCCTCCCTAACAGGCGCATGGCGCATACTATCCTCACCAAACCGGCGGATATTAAATTTATGACCACTTGTAAAATTTATATAAGAAACCGCTTGAGCTGCGGGGCCTGAGGGGGAGGGAGACTCTAGTACGATGCAGGAAGGACGTGGTCCAAATTTGAGCTCTCTACGTCCGACCATTCTCGAGAAATCACGCGGACAAACAGACTAAACACTTTTGGCCCAGTCGGGGCTTCGCTTTTGCTTAGCTGATGCGTACAAATTGGTCAGGCCAAACTAATACTAAAGGTCTCTGGATTCTTTGTGGGAACGTTTTACTATACTCGTGTCCAGGATGGATTAGATAACTTCTCAGTTGTTGCATGAGGCCATAGTTTCCAAAACAAGGTAGGCGTACGACAGACCGCGTCGTGGCGTAAGAGGCTTCGCTCGGCGGCGGGTGAGAAGTAGAGTGTGTCATAGCAAACGCCAAGAGACCCCAGCGATCATAGGAAAGGTTCCGCTTGCATCAAAAAGTGTGGCTTGAGCGACAGGCCCCAATACGGTGGCAGCTGGCGGCAGCAACGCCAGCGTGGGCGGTGCCGGTATAAATTTTTGGGACGCAGCGTGGGCATGACGTCATAATGAAAACAAAATCGTACGGTCTGCACCGGTGTGACGTCAAGTGCCAAGGCAGAAGGTCACCTGCAAGGCGCACTCCGTCGCGTGTCGGGACGGGCTGAGGTTAGCGATTTTAATCGTTCCGAAAATATGTACCATTGCACACATCTCTAGTGACTTGAGGCGAAAGCCCCCGCGAAGGCCGCGCTGGCGAAACTGGCCGAGTGCCCCTGTCGAACTGAGATGTCGGTGGAGCGCAGCGGAACCGGCACGGAGGTTCGACGGAGGGACGGTGTAGCTTGTTTGGGATGAAATCTATATCATGCACAATATTGGACTTTCCCCTACCACGCCCAATCGCGAGAAAAAAAAATATTGAAAATTTTGCACGGCCGTCTTGTATGCAAGGAGAAGTCATATTTTACTAGCGAGTTCATCAACAGAGAGGGACAGACGACCGTCTTCCGTCCTTGTGACACTCCTCCCACACGACTTAAGTAGGTCTTGAGCCGCACTGTAAAAAAATCAGTCGTTTAAAAACGAAGATTGTTTGATTAATTGGGAACTGAAGACCTTCGTTTTTAAACGAATATTTTTACGAAGATTTCTTCGTTTTTTTAACAAAAAACATTAGGACTTTGCAGGTCCCTTCCATAGTACGAAGGGCAAATAGCCTCAATTTTAGAGGATAACGCTGCGTTATGTTTTCTTCATTTCATCCTAAATATGAGGACGTCAATTTAGCCAATCATACGCCTGATAACTGGCTATCGTTCGGAAGAAAATTTCGTTAATTTACGAAGTTTCCTTGATTAATTTAGTTTCCTTAAAAAGTCGTTTAAAAACGACAATCCCTTACAGTGTACACACTTCCCCGTTCGGCTTCTGGGGCCCGCCGGGGTCCCTTTGTCCCAGCCCAGAATGACAGGTGTCGCTCTTTAATTATGGCATTATTTCGACGAGCAAATGAAAATCAAAATATCGCGTTCATGTTGCGCTCATTTTGATCGCGGAAAAGTATCATGATGAATAGTGGTCTAAGAACTAAGTCTGTGGCCCATTTGGAAGCTCTTTTATTTTAAGTTGAAGTGGGGACCAATGCACCGCAAACGGTGTCTATGCTTTCGTGTTTGGTACCGTTTTAATCGCCATCATGCAAGGATGTCAAAAATCAGGTCCTCAGCGCAAATCCCTGGTTTGAAATTGTCTGTAAGGGCCTTGCAGTGCCGCCGCACACGTGCGCAACTAATGCAGTGGCTGCTGGAGGCGTGGGGGCCCATGAACTTTACCATAGGGTCGACGGCATGCCGTCCGGTCCCTTTGCATTTGAAAGTTTCAGACTTGGACTCGTCAGCTATTTTAATTTGAAACCCATCCCATCGTTCTTAAAGCCTTACGGCAGTGCAGTTGTGCCTTTGAGGCGTGTTTGTACGATAATTTAGAGCCGAGCTGGCTCGACGCAAGTGGGAAAAGAGGCCCCCGGTCGGCGGCGGCACCGGCCGGGCAGCGTTGCCACACAACGTGCACTAGCTGGCATCTTCCCTCAAAACAATGCAGCCCGGCCCAGCACCGCCCTCCTGCTCCAAGTAGCGAGTCGCTCTGGTGTTCTTACCCCGCGCTTGAACCCCGTCTTCGTATGTTCGAAGGCGGGGTATCGCCAATAATGCATTTCGAAACATACGGAGGCTGTGTGGCGTTACTGGTTTCCTTGCAAGTGCCGTCCCTTTTCCCTGGGGGAGGGGGGGGGGGGCATCCGTGCTTATTTTGATTTTGTGGTCGAAATATTTCAAAGACAAATATTAAATAACAATAACAAATATTGCCTGTTGAATAAGGATGGCCGAGGGAGGCAGCACGGTCATGACTGAAAGGTCTTCGGTGGTAATGGGGCAATTTGCTGCGCAGTTACGGTACTAGCAGTCCTCACGCAGAACACTATGCAGTCCTCCGCAGGTGCCGAAAAGCGTCCTGCCCGGACAGGTCCCCGGGTGAAACGGGTTGTATATGGGTTGTATAGGGTTTGTATAAACAATGTATGTAGCTGTATACATGTGTATACACATCATATACCATCGTATGTGGACCATATGGCACTGTATATGACATGTATATCTGTTCGTATACAACCATATACGAGTCCATATATAGCTATATACAACAATATATGTGTCCGTATACAGCTACATTAAACCATATACGAGTCCATATACAGCTATATACAGCCTATATGCGTCTGTATACAGCTATATGCATACCCGTATACAACTGTGCATAGGTCGAAGCACAGCTGTATATGAGCCAGTATACCATATGCAAACATATACAAATAACAAACTAACTTGTACTCGGGTCGTATACGGAGTTGTATATGACAATGGAAGGCACATACGATGTACATATGTTTGTATACAACCTTTTTATCGACGTACTGTGCGCAGATCGCTCGTTCTTCTGGCTCAACATGGTATTGCCTCATGTAACACGTTACAAACGAAATTATGTACAGAAACAATATTTACCCCTGCGAAAGTGAACCCATACGGATGCGTTTAGGATACCGGCTTCCTGGAGCAAAGTGTTAGGTATCGAAATTATGAAGCGGTATTGGGTCTGATAGGGGAACACGGCGCCTGCAGGGTAGGCTTCTCCATTCTTGCATGTGGTGCGGGCTGCGGGCTGGCCTACCCGCAGGCGCTCGGGGCGCGCAGCTCGTGGTCCGAGGTTGCCGATTACCACCACTGAGCCGGAGCGCGGCTCGATCGAGGTGAAGCCCAAGGATCTTGGATAGGCACTGTCCCGTCACATTGCTGGCACCAAGTGCGGGGACGCGGTGCAGTCTGCGTCGCTGCACAACGTCGCGAACGCGACGCGTCGCATTTAATGGACATCATCGGGGCCTTGACGCCGACGACAACGCCATCTGAGCCCCTCACGCCGCCCGTGGCAGAGCACGTGTGCGACCACTACACTGTCGCCCCGGCGCCACCCGTGGGACAGTGCCTGCCAGTGAAGCCATCCTCCGACTTATGGCAGAGGAGATGCTGGTCGCCCCCAAGGGCAGCCCGGAGCAAGTGTCCCCGGGGCCGTTATGCACCCGATGCGGGTGCAGCCCGGGTGGTGCGGGACGCGGGCGGAGCGCTGGCTCCGCGGTGACTCGCTCGGCACGGTGGAGGACTCGGGGGGCAGGGCTTGAGGGCTAACCATCGAGGCGCGCAGCTCGAGAACTCCGACGATCGTGCTACGGCCGTAAAAGTTGACCACCACACCCAGAAAAACGTATTCTTGGACAACCCCTATGCCAATTTTTACTTGGATCATGCCAATTTTTACTTGGACCAATACCCGATGATATTGACCCAAGACAACAGTTTTGGTTCAAGTCGTCTTATATATTGAACGAAGAAAATTTGGCCCTTGGATGAAGACAAAATAGGGATTGGAGCCATATTAGGCTAAATTAGACTTGATCCAAGTAAATAATCTTGGTTCAATCCAAAATTCTGCTTCAACCGAGAAGTCATTTTTGTGGGTGCAGTCCGACGTTCTTGAATGCCTCCGGTGCGGGACCAGGAGACCGCCGTGTTGTACCACGTAGCTCGGTGCACGGTAGCAGGCCACATCGACGACATCGCGGGGTGACGCGTTCTCCGCAGGGCTAAAGACATCAGACCATCGTAGTGCTCTGATGCACCGCCGTCTTGACGGTCGTTGAGTTGCCGGGCGAGCCGCGGAGACGCCACGCACTTGCTAGCCAGCAGCAGGAGAACTACGGAGCCCTTCGCGTAGGCTCGGACTGGGCAGACCGGCGATTCGTAAACCGCCGCAAGGGCCCCGGGCCGGGCTGGGGCCCTTTGCAAAGAATATGCTCAGAGTTAACACTGGTAGGAGGTTGAGGACCAACTGAGCACGCGAAAGGGGGCAGCTTCTCAATTAATCTGGTTGACAAGGTACCTGGACTTGCCCCCAACGCAATAATTTCATAAAAGCCTGATCACTCTAAAAGAAATAAAATGAAACATGAGAGCTACTCGACCAATTAAGTGAGATGTGACCATTCCTTTGTAGGGGGTAGACACTCGACTCCTTGGTTGCACTTATAAAAATGATTTTGGAAACTATTCTTTTAGAAGCCTCCTGTGGCCTAAGCTATGTTTTTTTTTCTCAATACATTTTAATTCTTGTTAATACAATTACAATGACTGTTCTAGGAGGGTCTTATACTGTTGAAATTTTTGTTGGTTTGCACAAGTTCCATTTGCAATGTTGACGTTGAATGTAAATGTTGCTATGTGTTCAGAATGTGCATCTTTTCTGCATGTTGTTGGTTGTACTTCTTAATTTACTTATGGCAAATCAAACTTATCAATTTTAAATTAAAGAAAAGCAAGAGTTTTTATTGAGACACAACAAGTAATGTGTGACGTGGAAACGGGATAAGATTAAGAAAACACGTAGAAACAACATATACATCTAAACACTCTACACCCGTATTGCTCACTGACTCACTCACTGACTGACATGGGATACCTCGACAACCAATATTCCTAGCGACATGCGTTAAAATTTTTTGGCATCCTCGGGAAAACAATTGAACGGGCAGAAAAATTTCTGCCCCGACAAAATGCGTCTGCATGCCCAAAAAACCTTGTTTTTGTTTTACAATTTAAAAAATCGCCCTGAGTGCAGGCAGGATTTCAGAAGAAACCAAATATCTCGAGAACCGAGCCAGGAATACCCGTAAAATAACAGGAACAGTCGTAAAAAAAACGAGAAATGTCCCGTAAAATATTTGTAAAATTACAAGGAAAGTCGTCAAATAACAGGAAACTGTTGATTATTTTACAGCAGAGTTTTTACAGTGCAAGAAGTGTTCACATTTCACTCAATAGGTAGGGTACCTGCCATGTTTCATTCTATTTCTCTAAGACTGTTCACGCTTTTATCAAATTATTGTGCTAGGGGCAAGAGCGGATACCTTGTCAACTAGATTATTTGAGTGGCAGCCCCCTCCGTGTGTTCAATTGGTCTCCAACCCCTTACATCTTTTTGCACATCAATTGGAAAGGGCCCCAGCCCGGCCCAGGGGCCCGGCGACGATTTACGAATCGCTGCCCTGACCAGTCCGGGCCTGGCCGCGCCCCGCGTCTATCGGGATGAGGGCCACGCAGAGGCGTGTGGCTGTGGGGTGGGGCCGGAGCGGACGGGGCGGCGACGCAGCCGCCCCGCGGATCAGCGTTCCGCAGGAGGCCGAGCGGGTCCTGCCGTCCGAGCCCGCAGCGACGACGCCGATGGTTGGGGAGGGGACGCCGCCGGCATGGGGCAGGCCCGGGGAAGCTGACGGCGACCCCATCCCCATCTCCACGCCCTACTCGACCTTGATGCGAAGGGCTGGGGACCCGGTCGCACGCGGCGGTTGCGACGGACGGTTTGGTGCGAGGCTGGCTGGAGGCTAGGGAAGGAAGAATGGCGGATTTGCTGGTCGGATAGATGCTGCCATGCCAACCCGTCCCCGTACAGTGGCACTGTCAACAGCAGTCAAAGTCAATTTAAATAAACAAAACGAACTTATTTTTGCATTATATACATACATACATACTTTGTTGTTTCAAGTGTGATCTGACGTAGTAACTGAATCATTAGTGTCAATGTTTAACACACTGAGAAGTCCATGTGCAAATTTGGATATAATAATGAGCCCAAGGCAATTTCCCAAAGTAATATAGACTACATGCATTTTCTCTGTGGTCCCAACACATTTACTTGTTTCATCCATTTCAACTTCAGAAACGTAGTAAATCTGCTCGATTCTATGTTAAAGCCGTGCTCTGCATATTGACCTATTCTTAACGTTGCATTCAAGGTAAACGTACCCAGTTCATCCGCAAGTGAGCTTAACAAGCAATTTGTGGTTCAAGATTGTGATCAACCGATGAAGAAGCATCCGTGACAGTGCTCTAGTGGTGCACTTGTTGGCTTAATTTATTTAAGTACATAAGTGAATTACCTGAAAGTGCTTTGCAATCACCTCCTCCAGACCATCATCAGTTTTAAGGGCAGTGTCTATAGTGGGCTCTGCTATTGCAGCAGATCTTGACTGTGAGTCTGAGTCTACAACCTACAAGAAAATATATAATTCTTTATGAACAGAGAAGTAAATGGTTACACAATAACTTAATACCACAACGAGACCATTTTCATAGATAATTTGGTGTTCAAAGCAAGAAGGGGAGTCACAAGTTTGGTCCTAACAGTAGCATAATTGGTAGTGGTGATATATCTCTTTCAGTTAATGGACTTTTAATGTGTTTTACGAGAGTGGGTACAAGGTACGTACATTACAGTGCAGATCAACACTTCCCTGGAGACTTTCCTCTGAGTCATCTGTATCAAGGATTCGGACTGGTGAGGATGGTATCTGAAAATTTGTAAGAAATGTACAGTAATGATAACATAACTGAATGGTGATAGACGAGCAAACTAAGGAATTTAAAACTTACATCAAGATGCTCTTGAATCCTTTTATGGAGGTCATCATTGCCGCTTGCTTGAAATTCGTCAGTTGATAAAGAGACATTGAGCTCAATGCTATCATCACTGTGTGATGACTGAAAAGAACATAAGATATTACTTTGGGTTAAAGCCTAGGACACGTATTTCCTAATGATCGAACTGACATCGGAACTGAAGGTTCGTTTCCTCTTAGAAGAGGACATGTTGGGGTCCATGATTTAACAGTGTTTTACTCTTCCTGTAAAATAAAGAGAATGGATTAAAATATTACTTGCACTTTAGGAGGCTACTGTACTGGGTAATTCACTGTATATATAACACATTCCAAAGTCAAACTTTTCCACAAGCTGTTTGAAAATGAAGTACCATGCATATCCAGTCGGTTATATGTTTAACATCACACGAAATAACTACTTTACGTACGCAATCAAACTGTGGTTTAAGATGAAACACACGACTCTCTATACGCGGCCGCCATCATATTCAAACAAAAACAACATGAAATGAAAACAACAAGCCGTTCGGATGGCCATACCGGCAACAAAATAGAGCTAAATGTTTCCCCGATGCGTGCAAAATATATTTGAAAATGGTATTTTATAAACAGTATGACACTAAAAAAATAATTTTATCGGTAATGAAAGCGTGGACAGCAGACACATTATTTTTATGGCCAGGGGAGTGAATCACCGCGCGTGTTGGGAGCCGTGCTTTACCTTGGAGTAGCTGCGCCGTTGCGAGCAGCACCGCTCGGCTCGTTCGTCCCGTCCCCGCAACGCCCGGCCCCGGCAGTTGGTCCCGTGCTATCGGTGCGTTTAGTGTGGCTATATTGGTGGAGGGTCGCAGCAACAAGTTATGGCTGATGGTAGCGAGGAAGTAATGGGTGGCGATGAAGAAACGTGGTATCTACTGCTCACCGAGAGCCACAACGCGTATGATCCTGTGGAAAGATCCGGAATGATTGCCGTCGGCGAGGTGGGTGTCGGAGATCAAGTAACGTTTTTCCACGGAAACAAGCCGTACGTGGGCTAAGTGACAGAAAAATCACGTAAGTATTCCGCGTGATGGGTTTCCGTGTTTGCCATAAAAAGTCGGAAATCGATGTGAGCATTTGAGTTAACGATCTTTTTCGAGACCTAAAGCGGTTAGGTTAGTGGGTTCGCTCTGTCGAATGGTCATAGGGCCCTTGGCTTGCCTCTGGCGACGCACCTTGGAAGCCATTATTGTTTGCAGTTATTTCAAATATAATACAAGGTAGACGTACGCCAGACCGCGTCGTGGCGTAACAGGCTTCGCTCACCGCGAATCGCTGTTCCGCCAGTCCACGCCTGGCGCACGCCCACCTTGGCCTGCCGGCGGCTGTCACCTGACCACTACGACCCTGCGGGGCTACTCAGTCAGCAGGACGCCCTGCGGGCGTCACCCTCTCCGCAAGGTCGCAAACACGCTCATGTTTTGGCTTCCGAACGTATCTTACATCATCCTTCCGTTATTAATGCCGCTCAACCAGTCCTGACCTACCCTTACCTGCCTGAGCCTAACCTACCCAAACCTCCACTAACCTAACCTAACTGAGCGTAACACACTCGAGTCACTGATCCGCCCCACCACGACAGGCGCATGACGCGTACTGACCTCACGTAACCGGCGGATATTAAATTTTAGACCACTTGTGAAAATTATCTAAGAAACCGCTCGGGCTACGGTGCACCTGAGGGGAGGTTGACTCTGGTATGATGCAAAAAGATGTGGTCCAAATTTGAGCTTTCTACGTCTAACCGTTCTCGAGAAATCGCGCGGACAAACAGACAGACAAAACATTTTTGACCTACTCGGGTAAGGGCTTCGCTTTCGCTCAGCCAATAAAAGCTTTCTGGTTTGTGGTTTGCTTTACCTCTGTTTTTTGTGTCCCGAATTTCACGAGATTAATAAAGGCTTCGGCGGCACGGACTTGGTATGTAGCGGCGACTAACCTTATATATCATGGGCTTCAATTCCGCAGTTCTGTAAACGATCGTTGCGTTTTGTCAGAACGGTTGTATTTCTTCTCTTGTTCCGTCGCGCGAATGCTCTCGCGGAATCGCCATCCTGGAAACATAGCATCCTAAATGGTTTTGACACTAGTTTGTGTGTAAAGTGGGCATTCCCTACATACTCCCTGCAACATTTACTAGGTTGTCTGGCGTACATTTCTCTATTATCATTCCAGGTTCATATGATCAGCTTAACAGAGTGTTAAGAGACCTAGGGGCAAAAGCGAGACATGTTGTAGAAAAGAAGAAGAACGTAGAGGTCGCTGCATCACATGTTCTTGGTCGAACACCATTGCAAAATCTTAGGCTTGGGCCATCTGCTGCAGGACCCTCAAATGCACAACCTTCAGGAGCTAAACCTAAAGTAAAGAAGCCAGGTCTTTCAGAGGTTAGTGAAACTTTTATTTTGTTTTTTAGCCCGTCCCGACACGTTTCGGTAGAAACGTACAGGAGCCGGGCTTATAGTCTGATGCTGACTGTTCGTTCGTTCGGACGTCTGTTCGCTGACTTATCGTTTACACAGAAACTTCAAATTTGGAGGAAAGACTCCTTTAACGGCGTATATAAACGTACGGTGGCAACAATTTTCAAATTTTTTCGCGTTTCTGTTTTATGAGTATTGTTTGATTTGTTAGGTTAGGGTTGGCCGCTGCGTGTGGTGCGCCTGCAAGGCGCACTCCGCCGCGTGTCGGGACGGGCTGGGGTTAGCGATTTTAATCGTTACAAAAATATGTACCAGCGGACACATCTCTAGTGACTTGAGGCGGGGGCCGGAGGCCCCCGCGAACGCCGCCGGCAGGCCAAGCTGGCCAAGTCCCCCTGTCGAACCGAGGTGCCGGTGGAGCGGAGCGGAACCGATGTTCGACGGAGGGACGGGCCAGCTTGTTCTGTTCAGACTCCTGTCCATTGACACATGCTTACAATTTGGCCATTTTATTTCAATATTTTTTTACCATTTGATTGTGATATATGAGAATGTGATTTGTTTCTGTTCAAGAAGAGGCATCTTGCAAGCGAATTCTAGAGAAGAATGTGGCTTTATCTGTTGAGAATACCAACGCTGCGCTCATAAAAAGCCTGCTATTGCGCAAGGAGTCGGATACTGCTCGTAACTTTGACTCCAATGACTATGACGATTTGGCGGAACTGCCAAGCCTCGCCAAGAAGGTAACCGTTAAATGAATAAATAAGAGAATGTAGGTTTTGCGGGGCTTTTACTCCGTCTGCTTTACTCTTTTCATTTCTTCACAGGGGGAATTCCAAAGGGTGGCTGGGATTAGAGTAACAGAGAAGGATAAAGGGAAGGGTGCTTCAGGAGCCTCCACTGCAGCCCCCGGAACTTCTTAGCCATTGAATACGCAGGATCTATCAGAGGTTAGTGATACTTTTATTCTGTGTCTTCTGTTCAGATTCCTGTCCAGTGACACATGCTTACAATTTGGCCATTTTATTTCAGTATTTTTTATTTCTATGTTTAGGAAGAGGAGTCTAGAAAGCGCACTCGAGGAAAAAAAATATGGCTTTAGCTGCAAGAAATGCAAGTGCTGTGGCAAAGCAAAGCTGTATGTCGCGGCATGAGTCGGATTCGGACCCGGATTTCAACCCATTTGCTGACTCAGATGATTGTGATGGAGTTGAGGAAGACTTCTTAAATTCTGTTTAGAAGGCGAGCCTCTCTTAAATAAAAAGAACATGAAGCGTTTTGTAAGGTTCTCTTTTGTGTTACATGTTTGTTTTCTTTCAGAGGAATTCAGAGAGGGTGACTGGCGTGGTAGACCAGAGCAAAGGGAGTCCAAGTAAATTGTTTCTGAAGCAGCAGGTGAGGGACCTGCAAAGAAAACTCCAGTTTGTCTATAAGGTAGTGTGCCCTTCTGATTTATTCTGTTTAGCTGTGGTAGCAATTCTAGAAAACAAAATTTCTGATCAATGTATTTGAATTTATCTGATTTTGGGATGAATGAGGCAAGAAGTGCTTTATATGGATGTATGAAATACATTGTTGGGTTTTAATTGTTAATGTCGAAGATGCAATTCTTTAATTGCCTTTCCGTTTGGCAGGTTCCAAGAAAGATGACGTGTCAGGTCATGCTGCTCCTCCGAGCCATTCCTCAAGGATAGCACAGATGGCAAAGAAGGTAAATATTGATGTTTTATTTTAGCTTATTTCTTTACTGGTTTGAATGCTTCTTGATTTATTTCTGTGCTACTAGTATTTTGCACATAAGAAATTGAATCAGAGGCAATCTTAAAGTGTTTGTGAAGTGTGAATCTTATATATTGGAATCTATCCTG